>BJBW01013196.1:0-12866 GCA_004320125.1 Scolopax mira | reverse complement strand
GTGACTTGGGATTGATTTCCCCATAATATAGAAAGTGCTTTTTCCTGTTTAACTTTCAGCTTATTCATGTGTTGTTTAATATAGACTTGCTAGGAATATACAGGGAGATGGCACATGTTTTGCTTGGAACAGATGCAAACTTGGATCTAAAATGAGAGGTGTGTTTTGTAAGTTGTTACTGATGACATATGGGCATAACAAATTCAGGACAGATTGTCATTTAACACCACCAAGAACCTTCCCCTGCAAACAAGGCTGGATATGACCCTAAATATTACATCACTCATGTCTTTGTGTCCAAGAGGAATTGTTTCAACCCCCTTGGCACTGGGACAAATTCACAAGATCATGTATGTCATTTAAAGGCTGCCTTTGATGACCTCTCTACACCCTCGCAAGGGTCTTGGCTCTTGTGAGGTGACATATTTCTTTATGCTCAATTGTATCTGCACGTGCTCAGCACACGGAGACAGCAACGAGGAAGAGGAGAGCTCGAGATCCTGCCTCCTCTGCGATACTGAGGCTTACACAAGTAATTCTAACAGGGAACACCCTGATGCTGGCATCTGGTTCCCCAGTATTTCATTTCCAGTTTTATGGGGTATAAAGCAGGGAGTGCCTCGACACTGCTAATGAGGAAGGGAAACCTCACACAGGTGACGTTATGATCATTCTTATTGGCAGCTTAGAAATGCTGATTAGAAGAAAGGCATTAGGTTTTAGCTGCAAATCTGAAACTTTTGGCTTGACAGACAGTCACCTGTAGGGGACTATGGATTAATGATGGAGAGATGGCTGCTTTCCATGGAGCTGCTTTCTGGCTGATAATCAGCTCCTTATTGCCTTACCAGCCTCAGCAAATTTCCAGAGAGAGCTGTGCTGACCATTTCTCCAGAGAGACGTGAGGAAGAGCTATCAAAAGAGGGGTGGGGGGGGAAGATCAGCAATAAATCACTTACTATTCTGCTCCTCAGACAAAGCAGCTTCGAAAGAGATGAGCAGGGAGTTGGGTGAGGGGTCCAGCTGCCGGGGAAGGAACCGGAGCCATTGTCTGAGCCCACACAGGGTACCTGGCTTCATGCAACTGCACGTTTTGCTCCACGTGAGAATAGTCCTAAGTGTTGTTCTCAATTTCCATATTAATTCAAGGACTGCAGCCAAAGGTAAAAACCCAAAGTCTCCAGGGAAGGGAAACAAATCGCTTTGACTCCTGAAGGAAATCAATATTAGACGGTGCATTGATTAAAGCGTGGAAACCGTGGATCAGTTCCAGATTCTGTGTGAAGAGATCCCTGAGGAATACTTAGAATAGATCTTCATTATATTCAGCTTAGAAACACTTCAAGCAGGAGACAAGCTAAACTGGACAGTTCTGCAAGTAGCTTGTCTTTTGGCTGAGAAACCAAAATATATTTTAGCGTAATTTAAAACAGTCTGCTAAACCCGTGAACTCTGCCAGCAAAACCACCCCTCTGCCTACAGTCTCCTACCTGGGAAAATAATGAGCAAAAGAACAAACCTCAAAAGTGAAAAATTCCCCTTTCCCAACAAAAGGTTACAAGGCATTTGGATCCTATGTGATAGGAGAATTTGCATAAAATGAAATACAAGAAGACCGTCTTCAATTACATTCCAACTTACGAAGTTGGATTCTAGAAGATCTCTCTGTGGCCTTGTGAAATAATGTGAAATTAGAAGTGAATTCACAGGTGAGTTACAGGAATATGAACTTCAGGGAGACAGAAGACACTGCATTGGTTTAACTACTCCTTAGTCAGTAAAAGGACATTCTCTTCTGGTTCCCCAGGAACACACTGCCACCCTCAATCTAATCCTCAGGGCAAACCATCAAATCTCCTGGGGTGGAAATGATGCAGCCTCAGAGCTGCTCGTGGGACTTCTCCTTCACCTGCACCAGCCCAAATGAGGCACATTGGTTGAGATGGTTCAACAGCACATTTTGTCACTGATCCATCCAATTTTGTATCTAATGGGTTAGGAAGCACATGCACAGGCAGGTTTGAGGGGGCTGTTACCTTCAGCACAAGTAGGTGCTGGAGACTGTTGAACTTCCAACAGCTCAACAGAACCATCTGCAAAGTGAACTCCCGTCTTGCCTTTCTTTGGTTACCTCTTGGCTCTGTCATCTTTCACTTTCCTTGAAATCTTAATGCCCCGGGCACTCTGGACAGTTAAGCCTAAAAATGGAGAAACAAAATCAGAAAAGAGCAAAAAAATTAAAGACTTTAGTAAAATCTTGCTTTGTCCAAACCCACACTAAAGGCTTGTGGCTGCTCCCATTTAATTAAAAATCAACACCCAAATAACACTTTTACAAAGTTCATGTTGGTTTCAGAAATCAGTAAACAAAATAAATTTTCAAGAACTTCCAAAATCTTTAAAAAGCCAGTAAAATTCAAATCATCCTCATGACACATGGTTTCATAATTAAACACTTTTTAAAACCTAAAAGCACACATTCACTCTCAAAGTCAAGAAGCATAGAGAGATCCATGCCACACTCCGTTTACACAAAAGCCTGGTTAAAAAAGGAGCAAGCCACCATCTGCTGAACCATCTGCTCCATCCAAGTCCTGTTCTTCATTTGCGGTCACTGGGATAGGAGCTTCCACAGAAAAAAAAATAAAAAATGTTCAGCATCATCAGAATCCCCAAATAAATATTAAATATCTTCTAATACCACCCTCAGCTTAGTCACGGTCGCGGTTTGGGGACAGAATTTTGGCTCAGGACACAGCTTTGACTTAGCTGGCTCTATACTGGAGCAGTGAGGACAAGTTTTTAAACAGCGAGTGGAGCTGAGGGGTTCTGCTATTTCTGCTTTCACACTTGCCGTGGGACGAGTAGAGCCCTGGCAGAGCTGCTACATGAAAATTGTATTATTTGAGCCCGTGGGATTGGGGCCATTTGCAAAAAAATGCTGAGTTTGGCCTGTTGATCGTGGTGTGCTTTAAAAAGGGGAAAAAGTGAGCCTTGCAAGCTATGTATTTCGTTCCATATAACCTGGAAACGACATATTTTTTTTGCTACATAATGACTATTTTAATCTAACCTTTTAAGCTAACTTTAATGTTTAGCCTACCAAAATATCTGGGCACTCAGAAAGTAATTCCTTTCCTGCTCTTCTCCTAAAGCAAGCCTTCTGTGGAAGAACAGTCTCTCAATATGACATGAGCCCAGGAGGGTAGAAGTTTCCTTTGACAGTTCAATATTTCTTCATCGGCTCACTCTTCTCTGTGTCTCAGAAGCCTTCCCAGGAAGGCAGAAAACCATCTCACCTGGGCTGTCACGGGGGACTCAGGCATGGGGAAGAGTCCTCCTGCTGCTCCAAGTTAGGATAAATCTGTACAGCCTTTCTTTTCACCCTCAAACCATGTTTTCCTCACTTTCCAATTTTTCCATGTAGTTTAACTAAATTTATCTTGCCTTCAAAGACTGAAGAAGAGAAAACAAGTATTGAAAAAACTAAATTAAAAAACGTCCCCTTCCCCCTACACCCACCTCTTATTCTTCATTTTGACCCCTCCTTTTCTGAATCCATTTCAGTGGATTCTCCCAACAGGGATTAAGTGCAGCAGCCCATCAGGCCAGTTACCACTTTCCCATGTAAATTAGTGGATTTGTTATGGGATTGAAAATGACACTTGACCAAAAGGGAACCCAGTGCTTTCCCTGCGTTCCTATAGCAACTCTGTGCTCGAGCAAGTACAGTTTAAGGTGAAGTGGCCATAAATCTTTTGCAATCTGAGTTTGGTCTGCAGCTTGAGGTTGGCTTGGTTTGGTGGCACAAAGCCATCTAAGAGAGGTTGCTTGGGTGCATCGGGGGCTGGCACAGCCCCAGAAGGATATTCTGGCAGCAGAGGAGATGCTGTGGCTCACAGGTATTTCCCTGGTCGTGTTTCAAGGATAGGAGCTGGAAGGCCAGTAACGTGCTGTCACTTTGTCCCTCTCCAACCTCAAAGGCCTACTTCCTAAAAAGAAATTCCTAGGCACACCGGTATTTTGTTTAGTCCCTAAAATGGCAGAATGGAGCTAGAAAGGGTCATTACCTAACTCAGTGGGCTTTATTTTCCATAGTTTTGTAAGATGTTCCCTAGACCTGTGTGATGCAAAGGTAATGTGCTCGGAAGCCATTTCCAGTCATATTTCATAAATATAATGATAATACAATGTGTAAAGCATAAACAAATAGATTTTAAGTTCATGCTAATAATCTATTCTTCAGTAGAAAAGGGAACCATTTGCATAACTCCATTAGCCATCGTTTATGTGAGTATTGTACAAATTTATCATAAACTCCCCATCTTGAGGAATGATGAACTATGATAGCGATTCTTGCTGAGCAATTCTCAAGGTACCTATTTATTAGAAAGACAATCAAGACCTAAAATGAGCAAAATGTTGTACCTGGAGGGGGAGCCCAGAGCAGCGTTGCTCGTTTAAAACAGAAGGGTGATTGTTAATTGCAGCTAATAGCCAAAGCAGCCTCATTTTCTACAATAGAACAATTTAGTGCTTCCATTAGAATTCCCAGAAAGCTTGAAATCAAGACTGAGAAAACTGGAATGGAGCTGTGCACTGGTGTGGGGAAAACACAGCTCTGCTTCCAGGGTAGGAACCTGCAGAAGTAACAATAAGTGGATAATGGACATTATTAGCACAAAACCTCACTGTTTCACAGACACAGTTCAGAGCTGTGGCTTATTCCTCATTGAAGGAGGGGGAAGGCATCCAGCATGGCGTACCTGAGCTGGAGAAGGTACATCCAGAAAGAGATGATGGGATTTATTCTGACTGTCCTGGTTGAAATTCTGCAGCAGAAAAAAGTGGTAACTTACTGTTCACTTCTGCAGTAATTGGCACATTTGGGATCTTTTTTTGTTGAGACATGAATTTGATTGGAAATAGGATATTTACCTTTCCATACAAAACCAACATACATATATTTTTTGCTTCATGGTGCATAGGCTTGCCCAATTCAGCACCATTTTAGAGAAAATGGCAAGAAATAGGACAAGGGGTAGCATTAGGACGAAGGGTAGCATTTTTAAACTGGAAGAAGGTAGATTTAGATTAGATATTAGGAAGAAATTCTTTGCTGTGAGGGTGGTGAGAGCCTGGCCCGGGTTGCCCAGAGAAGCTGTGGCTGCCCCATCCCTGGAGGGGTTCAAGGCCAGGTTGGAGGGGGCTTTGAACAACCTGGTCTGGTGGGAGGTGTCCCTGCCCAGGGCAGGGGGTTGGAACTGGATGATCTTTAAAGGTCCCTTCCAACCCAAACCATTCTATAATTCTATGAGAAGAGGTAGGACTCTGTCATGCTGAGGAACATTCAGGGCATAAAAATGGATGATACTCCTCTCTGGTTCTTTACATCCCCAAAGGAGTAAGAAAACAAATCCCTATTTCCTGATCATTTCATAACTGTCTTTCTCACCCTTGGCTTCTCGTCAAGCTCATCAAGCATCTTACACTGCCCAGCCAAGAGGGCTGCACGTATCCTAGTTTCTGCACTTTGTTTATATGGAGGATAAAGATAATGATATTTGGAGACCGTAGTTTAGGGGAGCAACTCTCCTGAAAGCTACACATTTGGCAACATTTTCAGAAAGGCATATTTCCAAAGACCTGGCAATATGCAGCCCCCTGGGTAACTGGCCTTTTCACACAATCATCATTGTTTGCCTGAATGTTTGTTCACTAAGTACCCTCATATTAAAAAATCAAATAAATAAATAAATAATTCAATTCTAGTCTACAGTTAGATATTTCAGAATGCTAACTTTGCACACCAAAGATCTGTTATGGCTGCTTTTCCAGACTGCAGCTCGTTTCTGCTAGTCACAAAACCAAAGTTTTACTGACAAGTCACAGCTGAAGGATGGGGACCTGACTGCAGTTCCATTTTTTGCTGCTCCACCAGATTTGCTTCCTGAATTTCAGCTATTTGTGTTGCATTGGCAATAAAGAAGTCCCGAGGGTATGAGAAGTGGCACTGTCTGGCTTGTAGCACTGCCATCACCTACAATAATGATGGAGAAATCTGCGTCAGGTTCACTGGCACCACCTAGACACTGCAGTGGAGCTACATTTGGCTGCGGCGAAGGGAACAAAAAACACATTTAGATGAACTTCAAATTCCTTCTGCAAAGTAAGAGAAGATTAAACCTATATCTCTAAACTTCATCACTCTGATAGGAATGTTAGAAATAATTTCTTATCTTTTATCCAATCCCATTTCAGAGTTGCCTTTTTTTTTTTTAATGAGAAGTTTTAATTTTGCAAAGCAAGGTCCCTTGTGAAGATTAAAATAAAGATTTTAACTAAGTCATTAGGAAATAATTTCTGCTTCCTTTTCACACTTATTCAACTGCTACATTCATTAATTTTTGAAAATTCTGGTTGTAAGGATCGTAAGTCTTGGTGGAATTAAAGGCTAAAGAACTTTACAGTGTGCTGCACTCCATCATAAATCACACCAGGCTACGTGGGCAACCTCATTTCCATCATTAGCAAAAGCAATATTGCACCCTTTATGATGAAACTATTTAACAAAATTCAACTCCCTATGCCACCAATACTGCAAATTTGTCATCATTTGAACCAGGAGGATGCTTAAGTAAAAGCCTGTTTCGTTTACTTTTCAATTATGACCTCACAGAGGGCTTGAACTGGATGACTCAGGAAGTTCTTACCATCTCTAACTGCTGCCATTCTCTTTAGCAGCTGCCTTACAACAGAAACAAAAATGCAACCTGCAGAAACATTTCAAACTTGCAGTGGAAAAGGGAGTAAACCCACTGTTTTTAAAATTTGAAATTAAAATTTATGGGGTTGATCTTGCCAGATCTTCTGAAGAAAAAAGGACAGAGTAACACAGCATGTTAAGGAATGGATTTTAGGTTTTTTTCTCTATGGAAAACACGTGAATAGCCCCAACTGGTCTGGCCCTGGTGTGGAGCTGGGATCCCAGGCTTTGTCTTAGAGATTACCTGGGGACCAGGCACATTTCATCATTTCTCTGAAGTCCTAATTGAGAAGGTTAAGCTTGGTGATCCTGCTGTTGGGGGATTTTCATTTTCCATCTCAATTTCTTAAGAAATTTATGGAATCCTTACTGACTTTAAATTAAACTGTGCTTAGGTGTATACGAGACATAATGACTTTACTAAGATATCAGAATCCTATATCTGTATCATTATAGAAAGTTTCTCGGTGTCTCTGCTGGTGATAAACTGTCCAGATCCAATCTGAAAAAGAAAAAAATCTTCCTGCATTGACTCAGGATGTATCTTTATTAGTTATAAACTCCAAAGCTGCAATTCACTGTGGCCCCAGGATTTCTGGTCTGTAAAAGCTGTAATGTAGTTAGGAATTGGGCATTCTTGCCTCCTGCTGTCTTGCCTTTTTGCATTGTAACCGACTCTGTGGCAGCAGTGCTTCAAGAAATCCTCACAGGGGCCACTCTTAAAATATTTTAGTCATGTCAGATGTCACGGTGCTAAAACACTCAAACTCTGTCCTTACCCCTGATTGCACAATTGCTACCCAGAGCTGTGGATTATGGTTATGAGGTTCAAAAGTCTCAGTGCAGGCTCTTGTAAAACTTAGCCAACTTTTCTTGGCGTTCTCAATCCCAATACTAGCCACGGATGCCACTCTCTGAAACTCAGAGGTTTCAGGAATAACAGCAGCAGAATTCAGACTACTTCCTTCAAACCTTTCTGTGTTTGACATTACAGTAAATGCCAAGTGTCAGAGGAACTGCCTGTTTCAATCCTCACATATTGCTGCTGTTATCTATCACTATTACTGAACTACAGCAGTGCCTACGTCCCAACTTTAGATTAGGGGTTTAGAGCAAAAGACACAGAAAGTCAAGAGAAAAAGCCTTTAACCTGACAAATAGTTTAAGTAGGCAGAACCAAAGTGGGAAAAAATCAAATACAGATACCCAGAAACTTGCCCAGGCTTATAAAGCAAGAGTGGCAAAGCAGGAAATAGAGCCAGTGCTGAGCAGCAGCATTCTGCTTCAATAATAAATTCATCACTTTCTTATTATGCTATGACTGGTATTCCCTGTTTAACAGAGACCGAATAGAGACTGCTTAATAGAGACTCCAAATGGAGTCGAGGAGTGTTTCATTATATCTCTAACTGGCAAAAGGGTTTTTAACATCCTAATCATTAAATGAACAGAGAAGTTATATACATTTAGGAGGTAAGACAGAAAGAAAAGGGAAGGGAAGGCAGAGATCTGTTTTGCAGAGTTATGGTATATTACCAGACCATATATAAACTACCCACACAGAAAAATAATAAATCACAGAGCATCTGCCTTCACCTCCTGCGTGCTGCTGAACTGCGCTGATGGAAGGGCTTTATTTTTTACATCTTTCATTTACAGTGGTGCTTATCTCCTTCTCTCTTCCTTCCTCCCTGGTGGTTCTTTCAATTAAAACCTTTTGAATGTTCCTTTCCTGCAGAGACTTCATCCTTCCATGAATTTTCCCGTAGTATTTACATGGTGTGTGGCACTAGCAGAGCTGATATGCAAAGCCTGCAATTCAAGGTACTGAACTCTCCTCACGCTAATGTCTCCAATAGTACCCAGGCAACAAAAGGGCCATAAAAAAGGGGAGGTTAATTTGCTGAAGTGTCAGCAGAGAGACTCCTCTTTTCCCTGCAGAGAACTGGACTGGACTGTTTGCAGTGGGGTAGGGTATGGCCAGACTCCACTGTTTCTGCCGACTCCTGAGACCCACAAGGATCCTGGGGTAGAAAACTGAGTTGCTGCCCCTCCAAATCAGATCACTACCTGCCAGAGGCCATGAAGACTCCTCATTCTTTCCAGCACAAAGACATGGAGAGGATGCTTGATGTCCAGGCTTGCCTTCTGCCCTCCGCTTGTGTAAGATCTCAGGGGTGAGATCAATTTTGTAAATAATTCCACTGACTTCTATGCACTCATTTCTGCTTTCAAAGGAAAATTGGGTTCAGAACTCAGATTTGATAGCAAAGTGTCCTAAAATATTCTAGTAGGCCAACCCTGCCGTCCCTGGCACTGCTTTTGATGGAAATTTGCTTGTGCATACAAAAGTGGATTTAGAAGTTATTAGTTAGATTTGAGACTAAATGTAAAACATCTGATTTAACATTACACATTCCCATGAGTTTTGTTTGTTTATATGCATAAGCAAAATTCAATGTTTGCCCGTTAACATATTATTAAAAACATAAAAATCAATTGAAATAATTTTCTACAATTCACTCATAACCAAATGCTGACACAGTTTAAACTGTCTCTTTACCTCCCACAAAAGCAATGGGGAAACAAAACTAAAGATGAATATGGATTTTGCCACTTTAAGAAAAAAAACTTTGTTTTTCCTCCCACATTACAAAGTAACTGAAGAACAATGAATAATTAAAAAGATTGGTCAGCTTTTTAAATAAGCTTTGCTCATACTTGCTCTAGATTAAGTAAAACTGTTGTGATAATTTAAATAAAATCAATTCTATTATTAGAAGATTTAGTCCAACTGAATGTAGCTGGTAATTAAGGAAATAGCACTTCTAGCATTTGATCTTTCTTCTATTTCCTTGCAGACAATGAATAAGCTGTTTCTTACAGCTCAGGCCCTTCACAGTATGAAAAAAGGTATCTGTGGCTTGCAAACCCCTGTCACTAAAGGAAAGGAACTAAAGGAACCTCAGGGGATATCAGAGTCCACACAGGCTTCAACTTTTCATGGAGATAACTCTGCATTTCCCAAGGAGTTGTAATTTTTGTAGAACGTGATGCTCCCTGGAGTTTATAGGTTGTGTCTCCTCCTTCTTAATGGATTAAGAGCATCCTCTCAAATTCACCTCTTCCTTGATGGACAAGAGATTTATCTACTGCCATCACAGCAGAATTTAGGTCTGGGAAGTCAGTGTGATGTAGAAAAGACTAAGCCAGGACTCAGATTTCAAGCTTTTTGTTATCATTCTGATAGGACATGCTTTGTTCCTCATTTTACTAGGGAGATATAGCTTAAAAAGCATTGAACTCTCCATTGATCCTATATTCAAAAGCCAGTGAGAGCCTATTATTAAGTAGGAATTAAAATTCAGTATAGAAATAATTTCCCTTTTCATGACTTGCCTAGTTATTTTAAGTAGCAAGTAACTTATTTCAATAATCAAGAGAAATTAAACGGTTAGAAGACAACGGCTGATTTCCAAAGACATTTTGTTAACAACAGGAGTTAAGCAGTACTGTACCTTTATAAATCTGCCCCACAGCGCACTTCCTAGTAATAAATGAAGTGAAATGATATTATTCATTGTTGGAAAGGGGGAGCAGTGCTGTGTTTCTATGATCAGCAGGTCCCAGGTGGGGCATCAGGCTGCAACGGAGGCAACTTCTTTCTCCAGAGAAGAGCTGCTGCTGCTCCCAGCAGCTCAGAGCTCTCACTGCTCCCCCCCACTTCAGGCAATCTTTAATTTCCACTGGTTTTCCTTCTCGGGCTAATGTTTGAGAGAGGGTTTTTATTCAGACAGCCTAGTAAACTCATTTAACATCTCACTTTTTTTTTTTTTGGTCATTAACTCTTTGGTTGTTTTTTTACTTAAAAATATCCGGTCTAAGAAATTCCCTGGCATGATGGAGTTCATTCCCAAAGCAGCTTCACATGAGGGGAGGTGCTGGACTAGCCAGTTTGTAGCTAATATTCAGCCCTGTAGAATGTCATTAAAAAGTCATAAATATTCCAGGCAATTTTGTAACTCATACTCCACTAAAATTTTACACCAGATCTACTTATACATTGTGATTTTACAGTAGGTAATCTTGACTATATTTAAAATAAATTATGTTTTCTTTTCCCTGTACTGTGGTTTGCATCTCTCCACCCAAGCTAGAAGGGTAGATGAGCCTCAGCTCAGGGCTTTGTCCATATGTCTACTTTACTGCTAAACCTGAAGCTACTGTTTTCATGTTAATGAGCAGAATTGCTTAAGGCTGCTTGAGCAGGGTTTATCCCATCATTGACTCTCATCTGCACCAGCTCATGCCAGCACAGGTGTATTTGTAGTTGTTCAATAATCCAGAGAGAGGTGATTTTTCATTTCCAAACACGTAGAGAGATAATGCTGATGTGGATACAAATTGCCAAGAGACAGTCATAGCCACTGAAGAAGCGTGTGTGGGAAGAGAGTCTCTCATATTCTGAACTTTCCTGCTTTTAACATTTTTTTTTAATCTGGTTGTTATAGCTAAATGTGATTTTATAGATTGCCACAGTTCCTTGGAAGGTTTTTGCTTCTAGCTAAAAACATCATGCTTTTCCTTATGAATTATATTTATCCAGATCCCTACTTGTTATAAATCCTTGTCACTCACTGCATATCAATGAAGCAATAATAATATGCAACAATTTAATAAATGCCCCCTTTTATGTCAAAGACAAGGAGAGATTTAAGCAACAGCTTATCTTTAGCCCCATGCTTACTCACCAAAGACAACGGGACTGGAGAACACCTGTAGGTGTTTTGCTGAAGCTCGTGGCTCAATGGAAAGTCAGAGCTGAACCTCCCCTGTCAAAACTATCAAAAAAGAAGTTATCCAGATTAAAATGCAGTACAAGACCTTAGGCAGAACCTGTAAAAAAAGCAAGCAGCTAAATATCATGTTAGAGGGTTTCATTTTTTTCCGGAGTAGAATTAACCAATTTCTGTGCTTTTGGTAGAATACTCAGTGAACAGTCCCATTAGAGAAACAGAAATTGAATGGGCAGCCAATCGTGAAAATAATTGCTCAACCTTTATCCTTTCCAGCTGATTTTTGAGAATCTGAACTCGAGAGTCCTCCTTATGCTAAGCATGAATTGATTTGTCTAAAACTGAATTAATTTAATTTGGGAGCAGTCATGTTTGAAGGCAAAATGTTGCTTGACCAAAATTTATTATTTTGATCTCTGATTTCTGTGTAAGCGGCATCAAAAAACGAAATAACTGTATTTTGAGGAGGATTATGGCTATGCATGAGATTGTGACTCTTTTATATCATCATCAGCAGGAGCAACTGCTACAAAGTTCTCTAGAGCAGCAGCTTTATTATGAAAGCAAAATGTCGACAGCCCAGAGCTCTATTTTCTCCTTGGATACTGGGTAAGATGCATAACCTTTCTATATTTGATTTTGACATAAGAGGAAGGAATATACTTACAGCCCAGCAGACAGCCACACTTTCACATACATTACTTTAGAAGTTTCTAAAAAAGAATTTTACTAAGACCAAAAGTTATAGCTAAAAAGGCTCCAAAATATAAACCAGATGCAGATACATTAATAGTACAGAGACTGGCTGTGAGCTGACCCCACACATCAGAAAATGTCACATCTAGGCCTTTTTCAAGGTGTCCAATTCCATAAAACAGCAGTACAAGAGTTAAACTGGGAAAGTGTATTCCAGGGCTGATATGGGTTTATCTACAAGACCACATATGTACCAGTTAATGTTTTTATATTAGATAAGATTGCTAAACTGCAAGATAATTGTGAAACTGTGCGATTCTAAAGCCATCATTCAGGCAACTTTTATAGTTAAGCTAATTAATTCTTGCCACTGTTAGCAGAATCAGTAATAAATAATTACTTAAATCACTGGAACCTAAGCACACAGTTTGAATACTTTACTGACAGGGTGAACTAAGAACCTGGAAAAACGTGTTGCTAGTTTGGGGCTACTAAATGAAACACCTTAGTACTTGTCTCAGTTGTTCACAATTAGATACAGAAGATTTTAGCATCAGCAAATTCTTTAAGATACAAGAAGAGACTCTTTTCAAGTCTAGTTAAAATAT
>BJBW01013195.1:240-18785 GCA_004320125.1 Scolopax mira | reverse complement strand
CACCAGGACTCCCAGGTCCTTCTCCTCAGAGCTGCTCCCCACAGGTCACCCCCAGCCCATCCTGGCACATGGATTCCCACCCAACGGGCAGGGCATATACAGAAATTAACAACACAATTAATTCCCTGATATTCTTAGTGACACATTGTTCATTTTCCAGAGAACTCTCTCCCAGGTCTTGACTTCAAAATAGATTGACTTTTATTTGGTTTTAGCTTCATTATTAACCGTGTCACAGCCATTACCTCTGAATTCAGAGTATTAAGGCAGTTCCATTTCTAAACAAATCACATGAGGGCTGGTTGGAAGAAGGCAATGAAGAAAACCAAAGAATTTAAACTCTTAGCAAAATTAACTGTAATGAAGGGTTTATTTGAGCTGACCCGGGCATCCTGCTCACACAAAACCCACCCCAGACACCTTCTCCCTCTGAAACCCTAAAAAAAAAAGCACTAAGTCAGGGCTCCTTAGTTTTTCTTCCATCCAAGTAGCATTTAGGCATCACCAATTTATAGCCACAAGATGCATTAATAACCTTGTAAAATGGGTGCATTACCTTAATACTCCTCCATTTGCTTTTTAATGACCCAAAAGATCCCCTGGGCCCTTTTCCACCGCCCCAAGAACATTTTTAAGCGAGTGGGGGGGGGGGGGTAAAAAAACCCTTGCATTTATTATGGCAAAAGCATAGATTTTTCCTTTATTTAATTTCTCTTGAAATATATCGGTAGCTTGTTGCTACTTCATTCTCTTCTTTCACAAGAGCAGGGGATTTTCTTTGGGTTTCCAAAAGAAATTCATTTATTTTAGTTTAATATGGATCGTTCAGGGGTGGGATAAAAACAAACCCAGGAAGATGCTCCTGGCTGATTCCCAACAGCCACCACTCACCTTCCGCTCCTTATTTCAGCGACAGCAACGTCCTCTCTAAAAACCTCTCACTCTATTTGCTCCCTCTGCACCTACAGGACTCAATTAACACGGGGCTGTAGGTGATTTTAATTAATTTCTCCGATTTGGCAGAATTTACCAACACTTTACCTGAATCTCTTCTTTCATCAGGTAGGAAAGACCAACTTCCTCCTCCTCTTCACCTTCTCCCAAATCTGAACCTCCATCATCTTCGTCGTCTTCCTCTTCGTATTCTCCTGGAGGACCAGCTTCATCCTCATCTTCGTCATCGTCATCTTCATCTCCTTCTGAAATGAAGGATACGCTTAGACAGATTCACTAAAAGTTAAGTTTTATTAACTCCTCTTTACCTAAGTTTGTATACATCAAGCCAAGCCACTTGTAGCTTCTTCTCCAGAAGGGTTTTGGGGGGGTTTGTTTGGTTTTCAACGCAGGTCAACACTTGGGAAGCAAGTAAGATTTTAATGAAGTTAATATTTCTAGTTTTTCCTCCTGAAGAAAGGCTACAGATGCTTTTACATCACAAATCTCAGGCAAAATTCTGCCACGTATGGAAACTCCTGCAGGGAGCTGAGTTAGTCCAGGGAAGGGGGCAGAGGCTTCTCTATAGACTCAAACCTTAAAATATTTAAAGTGAAACCATCTGAACAAATTACCTGTATCTAATTGAATCACTAACTAGTAACTCTGCAACAGCTACGGTTCCAAAGAGAGCATTGCATCCCTTTCACAGGTTCCTTAAGCCAATTACAAGAAATGAGGAGGTGATTTAACACTTAAATTCATTTTCAAGTTAATAAACTCTTAATCTATTCCCAAATATCCGGTTTATTTTCACATTCTGAGGATCAGCTACTTGGCCTTCGCTCAGTTCCGAGCGAAACCACTGGAGAAACCTCCCTCAAACAGCAACATCCCAAATCTCACCTGTTATTTTGGGGATATTTACACATCCATCACAACAGCCCAGCGTATTTTGGGATGGTTGGCTGGTTTTTTTTCTGAAGGGCTTTGAGCGTGTCATTCATCGTTTAAAAGAACTATATTTACATGTTTTGAACCAAACTTAAGCACGGCACCGACACCATTAGAAAAAGCAGTTAAATTATCATTTTTCCTACAAAATCACGTGTTTGCCCCCTCGCTTTGCATCATTCAGTCCTGCCAAAGGGCTTCACCACTGGCAACAACTTATTTTTGAGAATATTTCTGTCTTTGCACCATCGTCTTTAGTCAAATTTCCCTCACCTTGGAAGGCAAGAACACTCAAGGAGTTTTCTTGCTCTATCAGTGTGTTAACACCACCAAATTCTACAAAAATAAGAGCACGGAACGGTGCTAAAACATTCCAAAAAATCCCTATTTCCTCCACACACACACACATTTCCATCGTTATCACAGCACGTTCCTTTCATCCACCATTTTTACTTCAGGAATTTACCTTCATCATCGTCATCTTCTGAGTCCGGTGCCTCGTTATCCTCCTGATCGAACCCGTCCAGGTACGTGATTTGCTGCAGCAGCTCAAAAATGCTGTCTCTGTAATCCTCCAGGTTTGTAATCTCACAGTTGAACAGGTCAAGGCTCTTCAAGTTTTTGAGATTTTGCTGAAAATACATCCAAAAGGGTGAGTTTTTGTTTCCAACCCCCTTATTTCTTGATGCGATGCTTCAGGTGACAGCCCAAAGCCGGGTAACCACAGAAACACCTACAGAATTTATTTTCTCCCAATCCTTTCTTTTCTAATCAATATTTTGCTTCCCCTTAAATACAAACTTTAGTTAAAAAGCTTTTTAGTTCAAAAAGCAGCTGGAACTCCTGCTGGAAGGAGCTTTTCCCAGTCGCCGACGCATCCTCCAAGCACTGGGCCACCACCTGGGCTTTGCTTTTTTTATTTCCTATTGCCCATTTTTGTTCAATCCTGGGCAAAATCTTACCAAATCCAGCAGCCTTTTGGTAAATAGTTTAATTTAATTACAGCATGTCTCAGGAGCAAGCAAGAGGCACTGGGTAGGATTTAACCTCACCACAGAGTTTGCTTTATGAACGATAAAAGATAAACAGGATCGAATTTGGTTACTTTTCTTTCAAAGACAAACCAGAAGCTCCAAAAAAAGAAAAAAAGAGACCTAAATCTCTTACTCAGTCCATCCTGCTCCAACCACTGAGGGAATTTTACAGTTTAACAAGTGCTGTCTCTAACAACCGTGACGTTGAGTTAATCAAGTGGGGGCCAAGAGGAACTACAGCCAGAACTAAAACACCACGATACCCAATATGTAAAAAAAATTAAATATATAAAACACATTTCAGGTAAGAAATGTAATTTCTCATCACTTTCAGCTGAAAAGGATCATGGGCAGCAAGAATACACCACGCTCTTTGTACTTTATTTCTTCCCTCACACTAATTCAACCCTCCCACCTCGTTTCCTGTTTCTAGACCATCCTTGGAAAACCCTTACACCCGAGTTTGTACCATTCCATCGCCAAAAAAATTGACTTTATTCTTGATAAAAACCAGTATTTACAGAATTTAAATTTTCCATCAGCTCCCCCATCTCCTTGTACTTACAAGAGCTTCCACAGTGCCGAGATCTTTGATTTTGTTGCCGCTTAGATTTAGATATGTGAGATTTGGACATCTTTCTGCAAGGACCTCCAGGCCTCCTGAAATGATGTTGTCGCTCAACTCCAACTGTTACACGGAAAACAAGTGACATTGAATGGTTGGATTCTCACCATTAGAGTAATTTTTAATCACTCTCCCTTTAATTGACCAGTTTAATCCGAAAGTTGGACACTTTTGAAGAGTCCCTCAAGTTCACAAGGCCCAGTTGTGTCATCACTTTGGTTGGCAAAGAGTTGAGCCTCTTTGGAGAATTATAAAATACTCCTTAAAAATCTTACAGGTTTGGATATTTAAATTTTTAAAACACACAATATTAGGATTCGCTGAAATTCTTTATTCTGCCAACGATGCGCAACGTAGAATCATAGAATCATTTAAGATGGAAGAGACCTTTGGAGATCATCTAGGGTGGAGGAGACCTTTGGAGGTCACCAAGTCCCACCAGTTAACCCAGCGCTGCCGTGTTACAGCAAAACCAGTCCCTCAACCTCACCAGTTGGAGACAACCCAACAGCCCATTGCCCACCCCAAGACATTGCCCAACCTTCACGTCTTTAATAACCAAGTACTTTTTGTCCTTAGAGTCATCGCCCAAGCCCAACTCGGCCATAATTAAGTGCAGAGAGCCCCAAAAACTTCAAATATTAAGAAAAATAATTGTTTTCTAGGCCTGGCCATCTCCGAACGCACCATCAGCCCACGCCACATCAACCACAAGCACCAAAAGGGGCAACCACAGGTTGTCACCTGTGACTTTTGACTTCTCCGAGTGTCCATGAGCGAGAAGGACGTACCTTTCGGAGCTTACTCAAGGTGGGAAGCTTGGCCAACGACGTCAGCTCCACGTTGGCCATGCTGAGGAACTCCAGTTCTTTAAAGGAATCATTCAGCCCTTCGATTTCGCCGTTGCTGGACCGGCAGTTGTCGAGCACCAACTCCGTCACCTTGGGAAGGAGGAGACCGAACCGCTCGTCAACTTAACGAGCGTCGAAAACCAAACCAACCTCCCCACACACTTGAGCGAAACCACAACGTGCGACTGTTAAATGTGTGTGGGGTTGGGTTAAATTTAGAGCGAGTTGTGGTCTGAAATCACTGACACCCCCCCCAGAGAATAAAAAAATTAAAACACGCTCAACTTCCCTTCCTCTCAGGATGCTTCAAATTGTGCAAAACCCACCATCTAACCCCAAAATGTAACTCACCGACGCTTTTAGAGCTTCCGATGGCGCACAACCAAACCTCCAACTTCTTTCTAAACCCTAATAATTCCATTCCACGTATTCCCACACATAAAAACTATCGTATTTCTTCCAGAACCCCAAAATTCTGCCTCCAGATAAGTTCAGCGGGTTAATTAAGCCCAATTAAAGAATTTCCTCAGGCCGAAGCCACTAAAACAACCCGATAATCGATACAGGTCGTGGAGTTTGAGGAGCGGTAACGAGGAGCAGCCAATTAATTTTAAATTATTTTATCTCCAGCGGAACATCCCACTCATTAGGAAGGACATTAACGAGGTGACTCTTTCCTTTCCCCCTCCACGCTTTTCAATAATAACATTTTAAACTAAAAAAAGAAAACTCTCCAAACGGCATCATTTGACTTTTTTTGAGTGAAATCTCTTCAAACTCTCCCCAAAATACAGTGCGATTTCAGAGAACTAACCAAAAAGACAAATTCATGAAAATAAAAAAAAAATAAGTTAATTGGGGCTATTCTACCGACAAACTAAATTTGGTTTTATTATTTTATAATTTTTTTTCCCCATCAGAAAAGATCCCTCCGAAGGAGCACGAAGTTTTCGGAGCCGCCAGAGGAAGAGCCGGGACCGTCAGGCCCGGGGGGGGGCGGGGAACCCCCCTCATCCCCCCGCAGGTACCTCCCGCCACCAAACTCACCCCAACGACACTTTTAGCCACTTTTTGCCCCAAAATCCTCCACACACCCCACACGCCCCCCCGGGGGCGGGTCGGTGGCGCCGCCACCGGACTTTACTCCCGGGACCAGCGGAGGTTTCTCTCCGGGGGATCCCCGCGGGAACGAGCCCGCCCCCGAGGGGGGGTGGTGTGTGGGGCGGGAAGGGACCTCCCCCACCAGACCCCAAATTCCCAGTTTTTTCCCCCATTTTTCGATTTTCACACACACACATTTTTTTTAAAAAAAACCTGGGAAGTTGGCGGCGGGAGGACACCCCTCTCCTAAACCGGATGGACACGACACCCCCCCCCCGCCGCCCAACTCTCACTTCCCCCCCCCCCAACCCGCCACAAACAGAAACCCCAATTAATTTAAATATCAACATTAATTAATTAAATAAAAGCGGGAGGGCGGGGAAGGGCCGGACCCGGACCCGTCGCCGTGACCTGTTTACTCCCAAGTTGGAGGCGGCCGGCGGGAGGGGATTACCGGGCTGGAGGGCGGGGGGGAAGGAAGGACCGGGGATAAGCGGGGGGGGGGGGGGGAACCCGCCCGCTTCCCCGCCACCACCCTCGGGGGGGGCGGAGAGGGAGGGACCGGGCTGGGTGAGGGGGAGCGCCGGTCCCGCCGCCGCCGCCCCCCGCCCCGGGGCCCGGAAGCGCCGCCCGCGGCCCCGCGGGGGCTCCTGCGCCACCGGCTGACCCAGATTCGTGCCGGGCCCGCTGGGGCCGAGGCGGCGGCCCGGTGCTGGGGTAGAGGAGAGCGGGGCCGGGAGGGGGAGGGAACGCGGCCCGCCCGCCCCGCCGCCCCTCACCTTCTCGGGGGCCCGGTTCCTCAACTCCAGAGTGATGCGCTTCTTCATCTCCATCGCCACCCCCCTCCCGCGGCTCCGCAGTGGCGAGGGAGGGCGGCCGGGCCGCCTCGGGGGTCGCTACCAGTTCCGGGGCAGCCGCTGCCGCCACCGGGAGAGAAGCGTGAGGGAAACTGAAGCGAGGAAGGGAACACCGCGGGCAGCCGCGCAGCTCCGGCCCCGTCAATGGCCGCCCGCACACTGAGCCTCCATGACATGGCGCATGGCGCCCCCTCCCGCCGCCACGGCCCCGCCCCGGGGCGGAGCTTCCTCCGAGCCTCCGCGTCGGTCATTGGTCCCGCCGCGCCGCGGGAGAGGGAGGGCGATTGGTTGGTCGAGCTGCCCGTCTTGACGGCGGCCCTTTGAAAGGCGGGGAAGGGAGGCGGGGTTTCTCTTTGTGCGCGCGGGCGGGAGCGGGGCGGCGGGAGCGCGCGCGCGCTCCGGCGGCGCACGTGGCCGTGGGGTGGTCGCGGGTTGGGGGGGCGCCCTATATAGAGGCGGGGGGGGGATACGTGGGGACCGGGGGACGCTGCAAACGGCGCTTTGAACGCGGTGTTTCTCCCGGCCGCTTGCGTGGGGCGGGGGCTGCGGGTGGGAGGTTGCGTGGCCGGTTACACGTGGTGGTGGGGGGGGGGTTATGCCTCATTGTAAGCCCCCCCGCGGGGGCTGCAGGTGGAGGTTTAGGGGCTCCATCGAGCCGGAGTGGGCTGCAGGTGGGGGTTTGCACCCCCTGCTTCCTCCCATGGGGGGCTGCAGGTGGGGGGTGGGACCCCCCCCCAGGGGATGGGGGGGGCTGCAGGTGTGGGTTTGGGTGCCCACATATATTGGGGGGGGGGTGCCCCCCTTCCACTTCCTCCCCCGGGGGTTTGTGGGACTGCTGGTGGGAGTTTGCACCCCCAGATTCCCCCCCATGGAGGATGGGGGGGCTGCTTGGGGGGGTTCACACACCCCATCGCCCTGGGGGGAGCAGCAGTTGGGGGGGGGGGGGGGGGGGGGGGGGGGGGGGTTTCGCAGGTGGGATTTCCGTGGGGTGGGGGTTCCCTGGGGTTTTGCATGCCCGGTTGTGCTGAGGTGATAAAATTGTGGGGTCCCCCCTCCCAAAAAAAAGCCAAAAATAAAGGATGTAGAACCTCCTGGAATAGGGAAATGGTTGGGGGATGACGTGAAAGCGCAGGCGAAACCCCTGAGGTCACACCAGGTCAGTCCAGGCTTCCTGTACCCCCCCCACCCCCCCGTGACGGAGGAAAATTGTTGTTATCACTCTTAATTTGCATTATTTTGTATTAAAATCCCCCAAAACAGCTTTACAAACACATAGGGGAAGGGAGACGCTTCAGCGAATGACCGTGTAGTAGCTAAATCTTTTAATTTTGAGGCACCTCTGGGTAGATAATTACGGTTTCTATATGTCTGAGAGCACGGGAAACTTGGCTATTTCATATAAAAAAAAATAATATTTCTATATTTAAAGCTTCAGTCCCGGCTGATGCCGATTTCCAGCTGCGCCGCCGCCGCTGAATCATGCCCAGAAGCCACCTCGTGCCAAATCCAGGCAGGAGGTGGAAGTGTTGGTCCCTCCTGGAGGAGCTTTTCCAAATATTTACATGTTGATTCTTTTGAACTTTTGAGACACCCACCAAAAAAAAAAACCCAAACACAAAAAAACCAAACCCAAACCGACACGGGAATCTCTTCTGCTCCGTTTGGCTTCGTGCAAACTGAGAAAATATTTCCTGTTTTAAGATCAAATAGTGAGAGTTCTGCCCTGTTGCTCTGGTTATTTGAGAAAGGGTTAAAAATGGGGTCGAAAAGCTTAAATCTTGCTGACTCGGTGTTTTATTTTTGGAAGGGGGGAGGGGACATGACACAGGATACAAAAAGTCACCCCCTGATGTAGGAAAAAATAAGGGGTGGTTTTTTTGCTGAAGGGGAGAACCCGCCACGAGGCTGCTTGGGGTACGACCAGCCTGGTCTGAAATTGGGATTTATTTGATGTGGAAGGGCTTAAAAATACACATTTGGAAATAAAAAACTCACTGGGGGAACCGAGGCGGGGGGGTGATATCGGGGAGTCCCTTTTCCTGGTGTGAAATCACCCCTTTTCTGAGGGTGCTGGGGTGCTTTTTGTAGGGAAAGGGCAGCCTGAGAGGTGCCATAAATCGGAGAGTTAAGGAATAAAAGGAAAATAATGCCTTTTTTTCTCCACAAATTCTTTAGAATCTCCAAATTCTTTACAGGGCTCTAAAAAGGGGGTTCCAACCCCCCAGGACCTGTTACCTCCTCCTCTCCCCGTGCCTTCCAGCTGCTCTTCCCTAGTCGTGTGCATTTTCTTTAGTGTAAAAAATGCCATTTTGGGGGGGGTTAAACCAGGCCACCGTTAACCCCCCCCATTACAGCGGGGATCCCCAACACCCAGAGTGAGAAACAATCTGAAAAAACCCTTTTTTTTATCCGAATCCGTGAGGTTTTGGAGGCTGGACCACATTAAATGCATCCAAAAAGCCATGGCAAGCGGAGCTGCATCACCACTGGCCACGGGACTTGCCCGGTGGCTCATAAAGTGCCCCCCCCCTCCTCGGGTGACTGTTTTCCCGGGATACGTCACCCCAATCCCTGTTTTATTTCTCAAGGAATTTGATAAAAAGCGAGAGTCCTTGCCCCCCCGGGATAACCAGGGGGAGGGTTTGGAAACGGGAGGAAAATCCTCTTTGTGTGTTAAAAGCGGCTTATCCTGGGGGGGGGGGGGGGGGGGGGGGGGGAGAGGTTTACTGGGAGAACTGGGACGCCCCCATCGCAGAACCCTGGGGGTCAGACAAGTGGGAGGAGAAACAAAAAAAAAAAAAAAGAGGGAAATTTGGGAGAGCAACTCGTGGAAGCGTCCGGATGAAGGTTCCGACATCGGAAAAGCCCCCGGGTGAGATTTTGGTTTTCCTGGAAGAAATGCGAGTGTGTGTTTCTAAAGAAAATGAATTACATTTCCAAATCTTAATATTTTCGCTGACACGGGTGTGTTTGCTCACTCTTAATACCACGTGCAAGAATTGTGGGGTCCCCTGACCCAAAACCTGGGATTTTCCTTCGGGTTTAGCCCCGTCCTTGTGGGAAGGTGCATTTAGCTTTGCGAGAAATAAAAAAAAAAATAATAATAATAAATGAAATATCTGAATATTTGGTGCAAAAAGGGAATTTTTTCCCAGCTATGGGAAAGCAGTGAGGTCGTTTCTGCCATCGTTAGCTCTAATTAGGTCAGGACATACCTTCTCCCAAACACGGCTATAACCTGGATATGGTTTTGGGCCCTTTCTCCTGGGTTTGGAGGGAGCTGGAAAACTAAGCTGGATTTTTACCATAAACTGGGTTTATTGGACATTTCTTCGCGTATTTAATTTCTCCACCTGATCAGCTTTGTCTCACTTGTGGAAAGAAAAATCACTTTGTTGTCATTTTTCGTGCCAGGGACACCATTGAGTGTCGGTTTAATTACTGATTATTTAGTAATATTATTTTTTTTATTAATAAACTTAGCGCCTTAATTCTTTTCTTTTTTCCCCTTCATTGCAGGGTTGAAAATCCCATCACTGTCCATTGGAAATGATTTTCCAGAGCTCTCCCAAGGCAAAGCTCGGTGTTTTTCCAACTTTTTTAGCAGCGAGGAGCCAGGAGGTGGCACTGGATGGCAGCAAATCGGGGGCTCGCTCCCTTCAGCAGCTCCTGGACCCGCTTTGGAGCCCTAAAAAACAAAATAATTCTCCTTTTTGAGCTTGGGAATCTGGATAAACCCCTCAAACCGGCACCGCTGCCCCGTGGGTGTGGAGGAGATGGATGATTTTGGGTCGTAGCTGCTCTGGCCGGTGGGGAATTTCAACCCCCCCTTGGGGAAATTCAAGGTTTTAAGAGCTGGAAGCTCCTGGGGGCCTGGGGGGCCACCTGGGGGTCCCCCCCCACCACGGGGGAGCACCTGGGTCAGGTTTGTTGCCCCCCTCCTTCCCTGTAACTCTGTGTCGACACACTGTGTGGGACTGCATCCCCCCCGCTCCAAACCCCCCCAGCTGGGCCAAGAGGAGCCTTATAAACTCAGATTTCTTGACCAAAAAAAGCCATTTCTGGCATTTCTCCCCCTGGGGAGCTGGTGAGGGGGACTATATCGGTCGGAGGGGTTTTTTGGGGGGGGGGATTAGATGTTTAAAAGGTCTTTTTGGTGGGACAAGCACTGCCCAAGCGTTTTGCTTTTGTTATTCCTGTTTTGCTGCTTTTCCCTGATAATTTACCAAACCACTGGGAATGAACCATCGACCACCCCAAACCTGAGGCTGGATGGTTCTCAGTTGTCCCCAAACCAGCCCCCGTTTCACGCGGTGACCTGACAGGACGGGACGTGGCCAGATCTGCATCTGGACCCTCAAAATGCTGAGATTTTCCTGGAAAAACGGGGTGGGAAATAACCCAGCTCAGGGGCTGGATTCAATCCCAGGGGGGGTTGAATTTCCCAGGGGGGAGGGGGCTTCACTCTGGAGACCGGGCCGCCGATAGTTTTGGGATTTTATTGTCGGGAGTTCATATTTACAAGAGAATTATAGGAAATAGGAAAAAAAAAACCAAAAAACCTTGACGTGACAAAGCTCCTGGGTGTTTGTAGGAATTTTACAGCTCGGGATGGTTCCCTCCAGCTTTGGAAAATTTGGGGACATGGAGTCACGGCCCTACTCAAAACAGCAGGGAACTGCTTGGAGGGGAGGATGTCACTTCCAAGGCGATGACGAGGTTCTTTTCTTCATCCAAACCACGTGTGTGTGTGTCTGAAAGGAGGGGAAAAGGTGAGGAAGCAGTTGCCACGTCCTCCCATTGTGTTTCAGGCTGGGGGGGGGGGAAATTCCTGCACCTGGGATGTCATTGAGCTCCAGCCTCTGGAAAAAAAGGGGAATTTGGGGTGGTTGGAGCAGTGGGGGGTGAAACCCCAGTTGGGCTGGGGGGGGTACCCAAAGGGTGTTGGCACCCTTGAAGCTCCCACTTGGGTGCTATGGAAAAATATCCTAAAATGCCCTTTTTTTTAGGTCATTAATAGGAACAAAAGCTGCTTCGGTTGCCCCCCAGCGTTGAGGCTGGATGTCCAAAAAGCTGAATTATTTTTTTTAACTAATTTTTTAAAGTTGCTGCTTGTTGCTGCTTTGGGAAGAATTGAATTTTGCTGGCTCAAAGACACACTTGGCTTAAATCCACGGGGGCTTTGGTACCTTCTGAGGAGGAGCAGGATGGGGAGGGGTCATAGCAGGAACCCCAGGAGGCTGAAGAGGATGATGAGGGGGAGGTGGCACCGGAGGGGGGATCCCACCGATTCCTGAAACTCTTCCTGAAACTCCTGGCAAATCAAGGAAAAGAAATCAGTCAAAAATCACCTGTTTTAACGAGCTGAATGCTGGTGATGGAGTTTTCTCTGCCTTCCCTGGTGGGGGGGGGAATGGCACCATGTCCCCAGAGCATCCCTGTCCCTCACTGAGCAAAGAGGGGGGGTTGCCCCCCCCCCAGGGTGGGAAATCCCTTCCCCGGAGCCCCCATTGTGCTTGGGTGGGTGGAGAGGAAAAGGAATAACCCAAAAAGGAATAATCCCACATGGGATTAACTCGTACCCAGAGGGATTCCTCACTGGGACAGGTTTGATAGTATTTATTCCGGAAAATTGGGAATTTCCCTTTTTCTGACCAAATAAACTCCCAGCAAAATAAATCCGTGGCAAATAATCACAGTTACCACCTGGATACTCTTTGCCCAAACTCATTCGAGTTGCTCAGTGGTTTAAAAATGAAAGGTTTTAATCCGTTTCTTTCTTTTTTTTTTCTTTTTTTTTTTTTTTTTCCAGCAGTGGTTTTGGCAGGGAATGTCTTTTTTCTTTTTTTCCCCTCGGGGACGTGAAGAAGCAGCAGGACTCACCTCGTAGGGGTAGGAGTAGGAGGTGGGTATCAACGTGGTGTTCTCGGAGTAATATTCTACAGTGGCGTATAAATAATCACCTGGAAGGAAAGCATTTCAGAGAATCATCTTACCCTCTCAAGCCGTTAGGATAATACCACCAAATAACACCCAGAGGTGGGAAACTGGGGCTGGGGGCTGAGGTTTTCTGTGGGAAGTGATGACCCCCCCCCCCCCCCCGGATGGACAGGATTCTGTTAATGCTGCAAAAATCAGAAATCAAAGCAAATTTCTTTGATTTCTTCTGGGAGCACCTCCCGGGGTCATCCCTGCTCTTACTCCATCCCGATCACCTTTTGAGCTCAGGAAGATGTATTTTGGGATGGTAACAAGAACCCCTGGGGGTAGAACAGCTCCAAGAAAAAAAAAAATAGCTTTTTAACTCTACTTTTAATCTTGTTTTATGTTTTACTTGTCTGAGTGTCCCTTAATTTACTCAGTGGGTGTCAGGGCGTGTGTTCCCTCCAGGTCACTCAGATTTATTTCGGGGGGTTTCTGAGGTGGCTCAGAGAGGAATGTTCTCATCTGAAGGGGTCTCCAGAGGCTCCATTTAAAGCCAGTGGAGATACTGGGTACCAGTTTCCCTCCATTGATGCTAAAGGGGGTCAATGGACATCTCCTGACCTCAGCGTTGTGCGAGTCCCACCCTTATACCCCGATATTCTTATTCCACATCTTTTTCCCTCTGGATATTGATATCATTCCGATTAATCCAAATAACTTGGCTAAACAAACCGCTGCTGCTTTGCTTGTCTGTCCCACCACAATTCATCAAACCCTCTTAATTCACCCCAGCAGCATCTCCCCAGACCTTGGGTCCTTTTTCTGATGGGTCTTTCTGCAAAGCCCTGGTGCCATCAGGACCTCAGGCCCCGGCAGCCCCTTGGTTTCCCTCTGCCACCCCCAGAAACTTAAGTTTTTAGCTTAAATTAAAGCTTGAGGGCGCTGAGGTCCATGCTGGGGGGTGCACAGGGAGGTGGGATGGGCTCAGTGTCCCTGGGGGGGGGTTATTTGGGATTGCAAAGGATTCAGTGGGGTTTTTTTGGTTCCTTTGCATGGGTTTGTATGAACAAAGCCCAATTTCCCTCCCTGACGGAGACCTTTCCAACCCCTGTGAGTCCAACTTGCATAAAATGAACCCAAAAAAAAAATAAAGCAAGACTTGCTCACTGAAACGAGATGCGTAGTCGTATAAAAATTGGGATATCTCCTCATTTTCTATCTCGGCATTCCCTAAAAACAAAGGAGAAACAAACAGTTCACCCTCCAGCCCCGTAAGCGGGGTTGAGCCGACGGGACGCGGTTTCACGGGAATAATTTCATGGATTTCTTGGTGTTTTGGGCAAAATCTGTTCCCTGGTGGGAGGGACGGATTCGTGATCCCCAACGGAATTAAATCAGAGACTTCCCAACCAAAGGGTTCAGTGTTGGAGACCAGACTGGGGCTCCTCCTTTATTTTGGGAGCCAGGGAGGAATGAGGTTGCATTCCTGCACCCCGAACCCCACTTTTTTTTTGGGAGGGATCTCCAAGCTCTGCTTGGTGTGTTTTGAGCCTTTTGGGGCCTTTTGCTGGGAAATTGCTGAAGGCTCAGAGGAGGAGGTTTTCATTTCCTTAGGGACAGGCCGCTATAAATACATTTCTGAATCGTACGACCTTGTCAAAGCTTTATCAAATCACTCATTTCCCTTTTCTAAATAGAAGATTCAGCAAGTTTGGGGTTTTTTTGTGGAGGGGGGTGTCTTATAAAGCAGACTAATTGGGAATATTAATATTAAGTTACTCGCGTACTCATACGATAAGATGCAATAATAGAATAAGATACTCATAGAATAATAGAATAATTTCCTGTTAATACTCATACATGGTTGTATAATAAGATAATTATGATATTAATATTATAGATTATACCAATTATAACTTGAATGATGCTGTTAGTTGGGCCCGGGGCTGGCTGGAGCTCTCTAAAACTTCCCACCCTTTCCTATCGTAGCCCCGAATTTCTTGGCATCGGTGGAGTGAGAAGCCCAAATCCTCCCCCAAAAAAATCTCATTGTTAGGAAATTGTCTGCAAACAGTGACCCAGCCTAAAGATTTCTGTGCAGGTATCGAGTCCCCTGGGGTGGGAGTCTGGGGTTTGTGGGTGCAGCCTCATCCATCGCCCTGGAAACCTCCTCCATCCTCCCCATCCCCAGCTTTTGGGGGGAATTGGGGCCGAAACGGGGAGCTGCGCGGTGTCGTGTCCTCCCTTCCACCCACACACCTTCCCACGCTCCCCCTTCCAAAATATTCTGTCCCTTTTGGCTCCCGCCGACGTAAATTCCCCCTCGTGGGGCTCCTTATCCCAGGCCCGGAGCTTTCTGAGAAAGTTATTCTGAGTTGGGCTGTTGTATTTACACTGGAGCCCTGCTAAGAATAATAGAGGAGATGGATCCCACAAAGAGCTTCCATCTGGAAATCCCCCCCCAACCTCCTCTCTGCGGCCGGTTTTAACCCCTCGTGGGATGTTTTGCCTTTGGCTTCGCTCCTCCAGTGCGGTGGAGGAGGAGGAGGAAGGCTCTTTAGGTGCGGAGGAGGAGGAGGAAGGCTCGTTGGGGCTGGCAGAGCTGCAGGCAGCTGCCGGGTTGCGGTTATTGGCTCATTTGAGTGCAGTGGAGGAGGAGGAGGAAGGCTCTTTAGGTGCAGAGGAGGAGGAGGAGGAAAGCTCCTTGGGTGTGGTGGAGGAGGAGGAAGGCTCGTTGGGGCTGGCAGAGCTGCAGGCAGCTGCTGGGTCCTGGTTATTGGCTCATTTAGGTGCAGTGAAGGAGGAGGAAGGCTCATTGGGTGCAGAGGAGGAGGAAGAAGGCTCTTTGGGTACAGTGGAAGAGGAGGAAGGCTCATTGGGTTCAGTGCAGGAAGAGGAAGGCTTATTTGAGTTCAGTGGAGCAGGAGAAAGAAGGCTCATTGGGTGCAGAGGAGGAGGAGGAGGAGGAAGGCTCATTGGGAGGAAGGCAACTGCCAGGTCCCAATCATCCATTGCCATCCCCTCATCTGCTTCCCAGCCGCCTTCTCTCGTTGCTCATGTGTTGGTCCCCAATTTCCCCAATCAGCTTCAGGTTCCCGCCACCAGCACCATCCTCTTCCTCCCTCCATTCCCCCCGACATCGGTGTCCCCAGGGCTCCCCCCACCCCCCCAATTTCTCTTAATAGCTCCCAGCTGGATACTGGGATAATAGAATTCAAAGATGGAAAACACCCATTATCTGACTCTTTTCTCCACGCACACACTTTATTCTAAGTTTTACTAATTTCACCTTTTTTTTTTTTTATTTTTTTGCTACTGACCCCCCCAGAAAACACCCCAAAACCTCTCACCCTCCAAGACTCCCCTCTCCAGTTTCTCCCAGTGCTCTGCAGCATCCCGGCAGCGCAGCCCTGAGCAGCGGGACAGAATTCAATCAAAAAAAAAAAAAACAACAAAAAAACTCCCAAAAAACCCCAAACAACTCAAAATACCCAATAAAACAACCCAGGAAAATGTATTTACCAGGGAAAAAATGCAGAACCAGGAGCGCTGCGAGGAAAAAGTTCATCATCCTACTTTGGGTCCCGGCCGTCGGTGCCGCTGCTCGGGAATTTTTTGAGCCGTCCCAGCAGAGGCAGGAAATGACTCTTTGCGAGGGTTGGACCTCTCTGGGAGGGAAAAAAAGAACTGAAGGTTTGGGGTTTTTTTTCAGCAGTTTGCCCAGGGGTGCACCAGAGGTTGTGTGTGTCCCCCCCCCCCTCTTCCTCCTCCCTCCCAAAGGTTTTTTTCCCCGATGTCTGAGCTGTAAATATTGGGACGTTGCTCCCTGGGGAGGGTTAACGCCGCTGGAGGAGCTCGGGAAGAGAGGGAGGATGGTTTTGATTATAAAAGAGGATAAACGAGGAGGGGGGGGTGTTAATTAATAACAAATCCCTCTCGGGGTGGGGGGTGGTGAGTAAAAGGCGAAGGCAGAACCGGCGACCGGGGGCCAGATTCGCTTCCTCCCTTCCCTTCTAATTTTGGGGTGGTTTTTTATTTTTAGGGTTTTTTCTTGCTTGGCTTCTGAAACCTTCCCAGGCCTCGGTTCCTCCGTCCGTCCCAGGGGACGCCAAGGCTCCCGGGTTTATTTTATTTCCTAGAGGATAGAAAATGATAGAAAAATCCCAGGTTGGGATGCTCCAGGAGCCCCGGCTGCCTCCCCTTCCCACATCCGCTCCCTGCTGCTTCTTTCCCTCTCTCCTCTAAAAAAAAAACGGAAGAGAAATGGGGAGAAAACCCCAAAATCGGGCTTTTCTGCTTGGTGGGGAAAAGCCAAGAGGGCTGCAGGCAGCTTTCTCTGAGGAAGAGGTTGGGAGATGGTGGGAACTGGTGTTAACTGGGGAGGGAATAGGAGGGAGCAAAGAGGGGGGAAAATTAGATGTAGATAGGACTGAGACTGGCCCTGAATTTCACTTTTTTTTTCCCAGAAAAAGAAGGCTGGAGGAGGATGATGCTCCTTCCCCACGGGATCCCCCTCTCCCTCCCAGGAGCCTGCCCTCGGGGGACTTTCCTCTCACCCCGAGAAAACAGAAGTGAGTCTTTATTTTTTGGGATGAGGGAGTTTTAATGACAAACAGCTGTGTCCTGCTGGCACGGGGCGGGGGGACACACACACACCGGGGGGGGGCCAAAAAACCCATGGGGCAACCAGCCAGGGCAAGCAGTGGCCAGCATCCTCCTCCTCATCCCGAGGTTCTAAGCCAAGGTTTTTAAGGCAAAGATTCCCAGCAGTTTTAAGCCGAGGATTCCCATCACTTTTAAGGCAAGGATTCCCAAAAAATGGTTAAGGCCAAGATTCCCATCACTTTTAAGGCAAAGCTTCCCATAAATTTTAAACCAGGAATTCCCATGGATTTAAATCCAAGGATTCCCACTGATTTTAACCCAAGGATTCCCATGGATTTAAATCCAAGGATTCCCACCGATTTTAACCCAAGGATTCCCATTTTTAAACCGAGGGAACCCGTCTATTTTAAGCTGAGGATTTCCATCCCTTTTAGTCCAAAGATTTCCAAAAGCAGATTCTTTTTCCAACTCGGGGGGGGGGTGGGGGTGGGGGGACACACCCAATTGAAGACGTTTCCAAGCCCATTCCCAAATGATTTTCATCTTCCCAGGATGGTCCGGTGCTTTTCCAAAGGGATTTTTCCCACCCGGGGCGGGGAGATGCTCGTCAAAGGGGAAGGCAGGAAACCAGGATCTCCCAATCCTCCCCCCTCGACCCTCCAAAATAACAGCAAAACTCAAAAAATCTCAGAAATCCGACCTCCTTGGGATGAATCCCAGCGGGGCCAGAGCTGCCGGGAAGCACAAGGAGGTGGCGAGCTGGGAAAAGAGTCCAAATATTGGGAAATTTTTTAAAGAGGTGGGGAGGGAGGGGGGTTCAGAGGATGGTGGTGGCTTTTTGTGAGGCAGCCCCAGAGTTTGGGGTCTGAATTCCAAGGGGGGGGGCTGGGCTCGGCTCCGGGGGGTTGGGTGGGATGATGGAAAACTTGGGGAAAAAATGGGAAAAATAAATGGTAAAGAGGGTCAAGGGGGCAAAAAATCCCCCCCCTGCTCCAATCTCAGCCCAGCCTGAGCATCCCCAGCAGCATCCTGCATCCCTACTGGGAACCAGTTTTGGCGGGGGGGGGATGCATTTTCAGTTGTATTTCTGGCCAGAAAAAGAAAAAAGCTCTTTTATTTTGTTTGGGTTTTGGGGTTTGGGGTTTGTTTTTTTTTAAATTCCTTTTACGTTTCTTCTTCCTCACGTTTGGCCAAAAAGCATCGCCCAAAGAAAAGCCGCCGAAGCGACGTCTTTCCCTTTTCCCATCCCCAAAAACTTCATTCCCATTTCGAGCCACTTCTCTCCTTTTCTGCCTTGATTTATTTTTAAGTTTGTTTTCATTTGGGGTTTGATTATTCAAGTTGACGCGTCGCCACCGAAGCCTAAAAGGGAGGGAGGCCGTGGGAAAACGCCACCCGGCAGCCAAAAAAAATAACGTTGGGGGGGGTTTTTTTTGGCAAAAGTGGGTTTTGGACCCAGGGATGCTCAGAACATCCCCGAGTTGAGTTGAGGGGGGTGTTTTATTTTTACACGAGGGGGGGGCCTGGCGTCATTTCCCAGCTTTAATGGGCGGCAGCGGGCGGTGAATAAAAACTCTTTCTTTTAACAATAAGTGGTGCCCGAGCAGATGACATCAGCAGGATTCCTGCGGAAGTGGCCGGGGGGGGGGGGGGGGGGGGC
>BJBW01013194.1:0-12173 GCA_004320125.1 Scolopax mira | reverse complement strand
GGGGGTTGGACTGGGTGATCTCCAGAGGTCCCTGCCAACCCCATGTCATTCTGTGATAACACAGAGAACGGCCAAAAAGTCTTCTCCCTACAGGTTCAGCAACTGCCCCTACCTCCCAAACACAAAGATGAAGACAAGAGTAAGTTCTTACCACCACCCAGTTCTCTGAGTGGACCATATGGACGGGTCCCTTTGCCTTCTTCTGTACCGAGGAGTGGATGATCCTGCCTGTGACTCCATCCATCAGGTATATCCCAATGAAAGTGCGTTCATGATGCGTATCCGTGCTCTCTGTCACCACGGCAAGTAGGTTTGGATTCAAGGACTGGAGAAAAAAGAAAAATAACAACTGAAACCCCCACTTCAGTCCCACAGGCACCTCCTTTATCCACCTTTTATCTGGCACTAGGCAAATAATAAACCAAGTATCTTATTAGCACAATCACCTGAAGAAATCAAGCAGTTTTTTCCCCCCATCATCACATGTTTAACTGATTTAATTGTTGCATGAAAACATTTTATACAGGAGATTGCCACCATAATTAGCATCTTCTGCAGAGGGTTATGGACACTGATGCACATAGAGAAACAATAGAACCACAGGGCTGTTCATTTCAACGTAGCACTTAGAAAGGGGGCTGAGATCTCCCCATGAGACAAGAAATACACAAAAATATTTATGAAAAGTTCCAAGGGCACCTTGTAGAGAACACTGCGGTCTCCCATCACACGGCCCTGGGAATGCACGTGTTCATTAGACCTCTTCCCTTTCACAATCACTATCCTCTGGACCTCAGTGGGAATGACCACCTCCCAGCTCTCCTCCGTGCTCAGGTCCTACCAGAAAAAAAAACAAAACCATGAGGTAGGTGTTATCTCATCCTTAAAAGACACCATCTCCACCACTAAGACACAGGGGCCTTTCTCTGCTTTTAAATCTTAACATTCTTGGGCACATTTTGAGGTTTAACAGAAGTCACGAGCTGCTTCAAGCAAAACTCCATCAATTCCAGAAAAGATCTACCATTATTCAGAGTAATCCTGACATTTAGGAAAGTGATGTCAGTTGGGTTTTAATGCCTTTTTCATACCCTTTTCAACCTGAATCCAGAGAGTTTTCCCTGCTCGGCGTCAACGAGATAAAAAAAGATAGAATGAGCCATTTCCTCTAACTGGCGAAGGACATTTTTAGTTGCTGGGAAAGCTGTAACCTGGAAAAGAAGAATTGAAACACAAGTTGAAAACCAACTTAGACACACACACAAAAAAACCCCAGCAAAATAACATAGAAAGATTATTTTAAGTGTGTTTATCAGGATAAAGTCTGTTTTACCAGAACAGCCTCATAGTTTTGTGTGAAATGTGACTCGACAGCATTTTTTTCCTAATCTTGTTTCAAAAGGGAGGGGAGTAATTAACCAGAACATGATGAGAACTACCTCCAGGCAAAGCAATTTACCTTGTACTCATCATCGATCAAGAGTAGGACTTTGGCATAGTCTTGGTCCATAATAGGCAAAAGCAAAGTCTGAAGAATCGGGCGCTTCAAAGCAGGGGGAGCTACTTGACTTCTCTTCCCAAAGATGGGGTTGAAGACATAGAGAAAGCTCATTTTAGTTTCCTAAAAAACAAACAAGATGCAAACCTTATTTCCAAGACAGACAAAAGAGCTGGTTTTCTACCCGTTACCTGCTGGTGTTGACTATTCCTACCCTGGATTCACCAGGGCCCACATACTTTATCCCACATTTCTATAACAGAACCATACATATAATGCAGTGTTCAATACTTTAAATAAATCCTCTGAGGTCTCACATGTAATAATGGCTGCTCCTACCTTGTGTATGGGGCACACAACATCCTGCAGCCACCTAAAGGTCAGCCATTGTAGCTTCACTAACGGAGGCCACACACACCCACACCTTATCTCACACAAGCAAAGAAATTGAATGAAATTATTTCATTTCAATACAAGACTTCAAAACGCACATCCTTAGATTTTTTTTAGGACTCTGTGCCTGCTTCCCTTCAGTTCTCACTCTTTTTCCTGTCCCCACAACCACATGATACCCAAAAAGATATTCTCTTCTGCTCTTCCAAAGAGCATATTTTCGAGGGACAGAGGAAAGGGACTCACCTTGTCCTTTACAAGCAAGGTGCATTGTGGAGGGTGTGGGAAATGGGCTGTTGTTCTTTGCACCATCAGCTTAAAGGAGGAGCCTGGTCTCACATTCCTGAGATACTGCTTCCAGAGGATGGTGCCAGAACTGCTTTCAATACCAAAAAGCTGAGCAGAGAGACACAGAAAAGCCAGAGTTTAGATCAACACATCTCTTGCATTCAAGCACTGTGTTTTATCTTGGGACATGACAAAGACAGAAGAGTCTTACTCCCTCTCTCCAAAGCCACCACAAAACATTCTGCACATTTTCTCACATTCTGCCCAAAGTCTGGCTAAGAACAGGTGGGAATTCAGAGCTGAGACTCTTTGCTACAGTCTATGAACAGATTCCTACCCTTGCTTCCTCACCTTCCCCGAAGCGGTGACCATCACCATCATTTTCTGGAGGTTGAATTCATCTCTGGCCAAATTATCAATGTTAATCTCATTTTTAATCTGGCTTCGGGGTTTCCTGGCATCATAGAACATCTTCCAAAGGTGGGCGGTCCAGGCTTGCAACAGGATAAGCTGGGAGGACAGCCGCTTCAGAAACATCCCCAGCAAACCATCTGTGAATAGACCAACAGCAATTTCTCCCTCTTCTCATTGCTATGTCCCACTCTGAAAGTGAAATCACAGCCTCAGCCAGCAGAAAAAAATGCTGCCATGCACAAACCTGTGGTGATTCTTTGCCTCTGCCTCCTGCTCCAGAACAGCAGAGTTATAGTTATCACTTCTACGACAGACTCTGCCATTTACCAACCTTTTCTCACTTCACACAGCTATAGCTCATTCCAAAATATGCCCTCATATTTGAAGGTTTGAAAGCAAACCTTCTTGCAGGGTACATCATCTCTTCCTTTGCATTCCTTCTTTCTCACCAGCAAACTCACAGCAAGTGCCCCCCTAAAGCTTACCCTATAAGGTCACCATCTCCCTCTGCACTTATTACTCAGAGCAAGAAAAAAAATAAAATAAAAAAAATATTTCATTCTACACAATGAGGGTTTCTATTTAGTTTCTCAAAATAAGCAAAACACCAAGCTTTAACTATATTCCACCACTGAGGAAAGCAAGCAGAGAAGTTCCACTAGGAAGCACGAGTCGGTATTAGGAAACACTGCATGCGGTCAGAGGTTACCTTGAATAGCTGCATCCAGGACAGCAAGAAAAAAAGAAAAAAAAAAGAAAAAGAAAAAAAGCAAAAATAAAAGCTATGACAAACGAGTTTTCCAGAAAGACTCACAGGGAAATATTTAGGACAGGTGGCCAAAATCCCACCTACTGCTGCTGACCCTTTATTATTATTTTTTTTAACATAACAATGTAATATGTTCGTGGCATCTGTGTTTAGCACTGAACTTCATAAGTTTAGAGAGAAATGGGTTCATTTTTGCTCACTTTAATTGCCATCAGCAGAAGTTTGAATCCTAACACTCAGCAAAGAAGAAAAAGAAAACAAGAGATACATCTATTCTGGAAGAAAAAACAAACTCACAAAGGTAATTCTGTTAAATCTATGGTTTACCTGCTTTCTTTCCAAATTCTCCCTCCAGCTCAGCCTGGGCCCCTGTCAGAGGCAGATCCACCATCTCCAAGCTCACCACTTCTGCCAGCGACTCCTCTCTGCTCCAAACAACTTTTCCTGGAAAGGAAAATGAGTGGAATATTGGAAAATCAACTTAACATGTGGGAATAGGCTTTTGGAGAAAAAAAATAAATCATCATTCGGTATAAAAGCATCTTCCAATGGGCCCTTAAAAAGCAAATCACTGCTCTTAATGAAGCAGATATTAGATATAACTCTCTGATACCACGTGATTAGCTATTTCACAAAAGAAAAATGCTTTATGCAACTAAAGCCACAGCTGAAAAAGAACAAACCCAGAGGAACAGTAAAAGCAATCTGATGTTTTAAAAGAGTTACAGTCACTAAGTCTATTTTAAATAAGAGATACAGAGCGTGAACATCTGGATGCCTTTTAAACCCTAGAAAGAGAGATCGACTTTCAACCCTTTCTGCAGCTTAAGATTTTTGCCATGAGGATCTTTTCTGAAGACATCTTGATGAAGACCTGCAACAGGACTTCGATTCTCAACCTACAGTTTTGAAATCGGCAGAAAACCCATGAAATTTAAAGGCTCTGTCTGCACAAAGACCTGCAGAAATGTTTTCTCAGACAAGATGTCTTGTGAGGGTGAATATTTCACGGGATTTAGCTCAGGATGGTTAAATTCCTTTTGCTAGTTTTAAAGGAAAGCAGTGATAAAATATTATCATTGGGGACTTGGAGGTTTTTTTCTTGTCCTACAGTGAGAAGGTGTGCATTGTTAAAAATGGGGCAGGTTGGCTGTTTGGGCCAGTTACCTGGCTGCTGGAGGAACATCAGCATGTGGTCTTCTGTTTGCACCAAGGCTCGATAGCCCACGGAGTCATCCTTCTTCAGGAAAACTTGGATGTACAGCTGGAAAAAAAAAGAGTATGGAAAACAGTGCGGTTAATGATCACATCATCTCCTTGGAGGAAACAGGACTCTTGGGTGAAACAAGAGCAAAGAGTTGATTTTATGCAGTAATCTGGTGCCTCCACAACATTTTTCCCCTTGTCTGAAGGGCTCTACCAACCCTGCCAAATCAGGGCAGGGAGAACATTCCAAGTCTGATAAACCACAGGACTGAAATAATCTCTCACTGCTCACCTGCTGTGGCTTGGCACCACTCTGCTCCAGGCTAAAGGTAATTGTGGTATCCAGCAGCCTCTGTCCAGTTTCAACCAGGTAGAGATTAATATTGTAGGTTTGATTGGAGCAGGTTAAAGATTCCTATAACAAGACACAAAAAATAGCCAAATTCAACAAACATGCCCCATTCTGCAGAAGGATTTCAGATTCATCAAGAACTGTGGCTTCAATTTATTGTTAGATTATATATAAGGAGCTGCTGCAAAACATCAGTCTCCAAAAAAAATGGTGTAACCCCTTTTTCATTCTGCTCCTGCATTGCAAAGGAACAGAATGGACTGTCAACAACTTGTACTGTTCCCTTCGTACCTGCTTCTGGGAATCCTGCACAGCACTCTCAGCATGAAGGCCATCAGAACCTCCTGGTTTCTGAAATGAGGATGAGAAGAGATAACGTGGCTTCAGATCCCAGTAAAGAGCATTAAAAAAAATTACATTTTTGAGTGCCTTGACAAGCCTCAGTTTGACTCCGAAAACAGGTAGGAAAGAGTTCTACTCTATTTATTATTATCTAAAAATAAACCTTGCTAAGTCTGGTATCTCTAAGAATTGAGTAGCTCAGAAAAGCCAATTCCTAGGTCAGGTGCCCACAATAAACAAGGCTGAAACAGGTCCACCCAGGACATTCCACTTCACCAAGCCTGAGCTGGGTATCATCAAGACCTGGTTGCATTACTGTTGTTTTCATATGTCTAAAAAGCTAATTAAATCTTCTTTTTTTTTCCCCTTAAGTCACTATCTGTCCCTGGGCTGTGAAGGAAAACACTCGTGGAACCCACCCCCAGTACATATCCACGCTGTTGTGCTGGTTACACAGCACAGGCAAACTGCCCTCACCAGTTCACTCCTGCAGGTCAGGACAGCAGCCACAGTTTTCTCCCCAGTTGTCGCAAAACTCACCAGAGCTGCCTGAAAAGAAAAAAAAAAAAACCAAATTAAAAAATAGCAGGAAACCATAAAACAAGCAAGAACATCTCAAAACCTCACCACAACTTATCTCTGCAGCAAATTAAGCCACAATGGAATTAAAAACGGATGATCTTTCACAGCTAAATTTTCAATTCCATTGTTTCACCAAGGAAAAAAATAATTCTCTAAGACTGAAAATATTTCTCTTTGTTGACTTGCCACAGGCTCTTGAACCATTATATTCAGTGCTACTGAGCTTTTCAAAGCCTCTTGGCTGGCCTAACAAAAGTCCTGCTGCACCACTGGCCACTTCGACCTGCGCGTCCCTCCATCCACCTCAAAACCAGGAAACTGCCCCAGGGTGACAGCTCTTGGCAACAAAACGTACCTGCACTCACATCTGGAAACATTTCAGCAGCCAGCATAAATGAAATTAAATGGTTTTCAAGCCTTGCAGCAAGAGAATTGAAATAAGCACATTCAGAACGCGTAATTACAGAGGTGTTTGTTTCTTGGAAAGAATTTTAAGCTGTAGTTGGGCCTCTTCAGTGCATCGCTCTTGGTTACCTGCTGGAAGTCCCGGAGGTGGCTGAGCAGCCCGTGTTTGTACTGCAGCAGAGAGAAGTGGCTCGGAGAGAGCTGCAAGAAGAACTGAGTCCGTGAGGCACTGGTTACACTGGGCTGAGTGGCCAATATCTTGGGCTGGAAGTCGTCATCAAACTCCAACTCGAGTGACTGTGACAGGAGACAAGCATATGTGTTCGTGAGAACTTCTTTTAATACTTTCTTTTTATCAGCAGCAATATAAACTTCACAAAGGGGTTCAAGATAAACAAAGCAGAAGCGAGGCCTAGGCTCCCACTGGAGTGAAGCTCTGAAGACATCAATCTAGAAAGAACAATTAGACAAAGTTTTCTCTCCCTTCCCTCAAGTTACAGATCATGCTCCCCCAGTCAATCATTCTGTATTTTACTGACAGGAGAACCCCTGTGCTGCTGGGCTCAGCCAGGCACCAAACCCTCTGGACAAGGAATTGCATAGAATGCTCTTCCACCATGTCTCACCTGCAGCGGGATCTGCTTCATCTCCTGCTCCTTCTCCAAGGAGCAAACGTAGAGCGAGCGCGTGTCCGTGTCCACACACACCAGCACTGCCTCCCCCACCACCCCACACACGCCCTTCAGGCTCCTCAGCCACGGGGCTGCTACCCTGACCTGCCAAGAGAGACAGAGACAAAGGGATGGAGTTGTCAACAGGACAAAATCTGCAAAGAAACAAGACCAAGACATAACCAAGAATTTAAGTCAGAACAACGTCCCCTCGTGACCTCGGAAGAAACTATCCATCAGCCTGAGATTTCCAGGATGATCTGGACAAACAACTGCAAGTCTAAGTGAGTTTTGCTTTCAGGGCATTCAGCAGTGGTATCAGTTTATTGCCCTGTAGGCAATGCCACAGTGAAGATTATCTGTGCTACAACAACAATTAATTACTCTGCACAACACACCACAGCCCATCTAGCCTGAAGTACATTTGTTAATATCAAATTCAGTTATTTTGGATCCATAATCAAGCTCTACCTGTTTTGTAATTTCTCCATCTTCTACGCTGTAGGTTAAAATGTTCAAGTGGCTCTGGGGAACAATTCCAAGCACGTGGCTCACTCCAGTTCCGTGGGAATACAACAACTGGTACTGAGTATTCTCACTGCAAGAGAAGCAGCGACCGTGAAGCATCGTCTTCTCACGTTACTTTCCAGATGTTTTCAAATGCATAAGGCGAGTACAGCATCCTCTCCCCTCCAAGGCAATACTCTCTCTCTCTGTAGCAGAGGTTTACATTTCTACTTAAAAATATTTTCTTGCCTTTCTGGTAAGTGTTCCACCCATTTCTGGTGCCCGTTGGAAAGGTAGTGGAGAGAGATGGCTGCCTTCTTCAGGACTGCCACATATTTGACCGCGTCCTGCAGCCCCGCCAAACTAGCCCCCTGGAAACTGAGCACAGGACAGAGACAATAAGTTAGAAAAAACATTTTCTACTAGGAAAAAAACCCAACGCTGTTCGAAAACATTATTCAAACCCTTAACATCAGTGTTGAAATACAATTTATAGCCCCCTTCATCTACGTTCGCTGATCTCAACAGCGAGCAGTAGGCTGGAATCCAAACACCCAAAGCCAGACACAGGTTGAACATGTTGTATATTTTAAGAGAAAGTCCATCTATGAAAAACATTTGTATCTCTTCCTCTTACTGGTGTGTTAAGACACAGAGATAGCATTAGATTTAACTGCAAGGTTCGGGCATTTCTAAGGAGTTCAGCCAAATGTTATTCCAGAAGCTTTACATCTAACTAATTTTTCCCTATAATGTGAGGCTAAACAAGGTCAACAACCCCTTTTGTCCTTCCTACACCAGGATTACAAAGGGAAAGAGACAGCACAAACCCAAAATCTACCTGCCAGTGTCCAGTGACGTCTCCCAGTTCAACCCCCCGATGTTGGTCTCCCAGGAACGGAGAATACGTCCAGCATTGGACACAGTGATGGCATCTGCCCAGGAAATGAAGAAAAGATGATTATAGAACTTGCAGCCCACCACAGATCAACAAGGCAATGAGTTCTGAGAAGTTCAACTTGTGTTCTAAGACGTGGTTGAGATCCCACGTACAAGGACAACTGCTGGCCCCAGTACATTACCTGCATGTTCTCCTTACCCTGCCCATGGATCAGCATGGCATCTATCACTCCTTCAGGGGTTCCCTTGTCTACATGGCGCCACACTGAAAGAAACAGAATTATGTGAGAACAAGATTTGCTGCCCCAAAGGCATTTGTTTGCTATTAGTTTTAAACCTAGGCTCCTCACAGCAGTTAGATTATACAGAGAACAGTCTGCCTGCTTTAAGCAATTGAACTGCTGGCTGAGTCGTCTCAGTCTAGCAAGGTGGTATCACCAGCATTAATTTACCAGCATAAAAACAAAGCACAAGTCGATTGACACACTAACCCCAGCCCAACAGGCCTAGTCCCCACAGACAAAACGCCGCTTCACTCACAGATTTCCCCGCTCCTGGAATTCAGGGCGGCCACCACATTCTTCTCGGTGGCTACTATGAGCTTCTTGGAGCCCTGCGAAGCCTCCAAGGAAGCGAACTTGAGTTTCCCCACGTACTGCTGCCTCCTAGGAGAGTAAAGCAGGCTGGGGTTAGGCGAGACGAGGGGGCGGGAGGGGGAAGGCCCAAAGGGCGACTACCGGAGAAAGCAGCACGGCGGGCCAAGGGCCTGCCCGTAGGAGGAGGACCCTGCCCTGAGGAGCAGAGACCCCTCAGCTTTCCCCCAGCGCTCACCAGTCAAACTTGCCCACTTGGTCCTCATAGACAGCAACCGCCACGGGCAGTAGCAGCAGCAGCGCCCACAACCCCGCCGCCATGATCGGCCGGCCGCCGAGTGGGGGGGTCTTAACGCCGCGGGGCCGCCCGCGCCGCCGCCTGAGCGGAAAACCCGCCTGAGCGGCGTCAGTGGAGACAGGCACGACGCGGGGCAGCCCGACGCCTTCCCAGCAGCGCCCGCGGCGGCCGACGGGGGGCCTCGAAACACGGCGGCGCCATGCCGAAGTCCAAGCGGGACCGCAAGGGTGAGCCCGGAGCCGCGTCTCCCCCACCTTTCCCCGGGCTTAATCCCATCTAACGCCGCCTCTTCTTCCCGTTCCCCGCAGTCTCCCTGACGCGGACACCCAGGAAGGGGTTGGAGGCAAAGCAGGCGCTGATCACTGAGGTGAGTGCGGCCCGGCCCGGCCCGGCCTGGCCCCGCGGCGGTCCCCGGTCCCCCTCTAACCGCTGCCCTTCCAGCTGCGGCGATGTGTGGACACCTACAAGTACATCTTCGTCTTCTCCGTCGCCAACATGAGGAACAACAAGCTGAAGGACGTGAGGAACGCCTGGAAGCACAGCAGGTGAGGCGGTGGGGGCCGGCATGGCAGAAGGTTGAGCGCCCCCGCAGCTGAGAGCCGCCATAGCCTCTTCCTCCTCCTCCTCCTCCTCCTCTTCCTCCTCAGGATTTTCTTCGGGAAGAACAAAGTCATGATGGTGGCACTGGGACGGGAGCCGAGCAGCGAGTACAAGGAGAATTTGCACAAGGTAGGAAGATGGGTGTCCTGAAGCTTTAGGGAATAAAATCTTGAGGGGATACTAGAGCTTCCTCCACTTTTCCACCGTTTTTTTTTTAACTGGATCCATCCGTATTGTGACACAAAAGCTCTGAACGCCAGGAGGTGAGTCCCATTTATGGCTTCTTTCTTTCAGGTCAGCAAACACCTGCGAGGTGAAGTTGGTCTCCTCTTCACCAATCGCACCAGAGAGGAGGTGGACGAGTAAGTAGGTGTCTGTCACCCCCGTGGTGGGTCTCTTCTCCCGAGGAACAGGCAATGGGACAAGAGGAAACGGCCTCAAGTTGTGCAGGGGAGGTTTAAAACAGATAATGGGAAAAATATCTTCACTAAAAGGGTTTTTCCAGCATTGGAGGGGGCTGCCCAGGGCAGTGGTGGAGTCACCATCCCTGGAGATATTTAAAAGATGAGTAGAGATGGTGCTGAGGGACGTTGGTCAGTGGAGACTTAGCTAACGGTTGAACTCAATCTTAAAGGTCTCGCCCAACCCTCAAGATTCTATGAAATTCTGAGCAACCTTTTTTCATGGAATCATAGAATTATCTAGTTTGGAAGGAACCTGCACTGATAGCCCAGAGAGTCAACCCCATCCTGGGCTGCATCAGGTCACAGGAGGTGATTCTGCCTCTCTACTCTGCACTCGTGAGACCCCACCTGGAGCTCTGTGTCCAGCTCTGGAGTCCTCAACACAGGAAGGACATGGACCTGTTGGAACGGGTCATCAAAGATGACCAGAGGGATGGAGCACCTCTGCTATGAAGACAGAGAGCTGGGATTGTTTAGCCTGGAGAAGAGAAGGCTCTGGAGGAGCCTTCTCCAGCTTCCAGGAGAGCTGGGGAGGGACTCTTTGTCAGGAAGCACAGTGACAGGACAAGGGGTATCGGTTTAAAATTGGAAGAGGGGAGATTTAGATTAGATATTAGGAAGAACTTCTTTGGTGTGAGGGTGGTGAGAGCCTGGCCCAGGTTGCCCAGAGAAGCTGTGGCTGCCCCATCCCTGGAGGGGTTCAAGGCCAGGTTGGAGGGGGCTTTGAACTTGATGATCTTTAAGGTCTCTTCCAACCCAAACCATTGAATGATTCTATGAACTTGAAGATCATCCAGTCCAACCATCAACTTCCCATTCCACTACTGTACTTGCTGACATTCCCCTTAAAGCAGTGATGATCTCATGAGGTTTTTCCACACAGAAGTTAGGGCAGCCAAGGGATGTTCCCTCTGCAGCCAAAGCTCTCCTTGTTCCCCTCTCAGGTGGTTCTCCAAATTCAAAGAGGTGGACTTTGCCCGCGCAGGGAACAAGGCGACGTATGGGGTGAGCCTGGACACAGGGCCCTTGGAGCAGTTCCCCCACTCCATGGAGCCTCAGTTACGGCAGCTGGGATTGCCAACGGCGTTAAAGAAAGGTACGGGAAGCAGCTGAGGAGGTTCCTAGAAGGAACCTTGTCTGTGTAGACAAGATCCTTTAAGGAGAACATTAAATAATCAAGTAGAACTTAGTTTTGGAGAAGATCTGGTGGACAACTTACTCAATCTTAGAACTCGTTATATTCTTGCACTATTCTCTCAAACTGATGTCTAAGTGAAACAACCAGCTTTCTACAAAATCCTATCTTTTTTTCAGTCAAAACAACTCTGCCTGGCCTGGCACCTTGGCGTCCTGTTCAGAAATGAGATCTTTTAGATTAGCTTCTTTGGGGCATACCCGTTTTTCCATGGCAAGGCATAAGCTACCACAGGGGACGTTTGGTAGAGCCGTAGCTCTGCACCCCACCTTTCAGTGGGTTTATCCCATATTTTGAGCCTCTTTTGTCCCCGCAGGAGTGGTGACCCTACTTTCAGATTACGAAGTCTGCAAAGAAGGGGATGTTCTCACGCCGGAACAAGCCCGTGTCCTGGTGAGTAATGGTGTAACACACGAGCCCCTATTCCATGGAATCAAGGAATTGTCAAGAGTTGGGAGGCACATCTAGAGATCATCCAGTCCAACCCCCCTGCCAAAGCAGGGCTGCCCAGAGCACATCACTCAGGAGCATCCAGGTGGGGCTTGAAGATCTCCAGAGAAGGGGACTCCACACCCTCCCTGGGCAGCCTCTGCCAGGGCTCTGCCACCCTCACCCCAAAGAAGTTCTTCCTCAGATTTGAATGGAACTTCCCCTGTTCCAGCTTGAGCCCGTTGCCCCTCGTCCTCTCACTGGGAA
>BJBW01013192.1:0-10606 GCA_004320125.1 Scolopax mira | reverse complement strand
CGGTGTACTTGCTCCCCTTCGCCTGGCCGTGACACCTGACAGCCTGGCATTTCCTCATTTGCAGGCTTTCTGTGGTTTCTCTACTAAGCTCTCCCCAAGCAGAGCTAAACTAAACTCCAACACGTTCTGTGTTTGGCCTTGTTCAGGGCCACAAAGAAATGCTTTACTGCTGGCCATTAAATTTTATTGCTCTCTCTAATATGCTTTGAGATAACTAAACTCATGCCTGAAAGAGACATTTAAACTGTTTTAAGAGTATCTACTTCATATAATCTGCTTTATGGCAGTGTCTTACATTTTTGCCAATTTAAAATGCGGTTTTTGTTTTTTAATCAAGGGATTTGTATTATGACCTTTGAGCAATGGCAGCCCCTGCTAGAAGACAGCTGGCGGTGCAGTGTGCAATAAAATCTATGGAAATTAAATTCATTTCAGTCCATCTTAAGACAGATGACTGGAAGGCTGGTGAATCCACTGGGATTTTGGTGGATTGAATTCCTTTTTATTTTAAAAGGAGAGCTGAAACTAAGAAACAATAGACATATTTTTGTTCAGTGGATTAAACTCTGCCCTGAATTGCTTGGATGGCCTGGATAAAAGATACACCATTATTCTTGCACCAATCCATGGGGAAAGGGTTGAAAAGAGGTGTGGATATGTGTGGTGAACGGCAATACTTTTGTTCTGATAAGCTTCCCTTCTGGTAGGTGTCATGATGTTCAATATAATCCTTCCTCATAGACAACAGAGTTACTCTGAAAAGTTAATAACTATCAAGATAACCTGAGCTTGCACTGTTTTACCTGTCACTGGGACTAATGTCAATTTTTGGTTTAGGTACCTAAAATGAGACTTAATCTTTAGTCAGAAAATCTTTCTGTTTGTTTATAATAGCAGGTAGAAACTCGTATAATTTGACTCTTGTCAATCCCAAATCTACCCCAGAGCCAGACTGAGCTGGGCAAAGCTGTTGTGGATGGACCTGAGACCTGATCATGAGACCTGAAAGAGCACACAGTGACATCTTCACTTTAACTGGTGTTGCGTTGTTTGACAAATGCAACCCCATCATTACAATTATCTTCATACTGCAGGGAAAGGGCACACAGGACACTTTCCATTGCTCAACTGACTCAGTGGTCACTTAAGCCCGGTGGACTAATATAGGCCAGAGGCATATGCCTACAGAGAGTTGAGTAAACATACCAGATAAATAATTTGGGTACCTAAAAACTGATCTCTGCACACACCTTATCATTAATTAAGTTACCCTTATTGAACCACACTGGGCTCTTTACAAATTAGACAATCCTTTCTCTCCAGCATAATGCAGATCGTCAGCGTCAGTGAAAGGTTATCAACAGGTTGCATAAAAAAGTCTGTATGTCGAGAGCTTCAGAACTGTTTCTCCAGCTCATGCCTGAAGCTTTCTTTCATGCTTCATGACAGGAACATAGTGTGGCCATTCTGAAAGCTTTTTCTCTTGTCTCTCTTCAAGTACTCATTTTTCAGGAGACCTCAGAGTTACCCAAGAGAAGATTTCTGTTCTTCAAGAAAAACTAAACATCCCCATTCAGTGGCAGCCTCCTGCCTGAATTCCAACTTTATTTTGCAAAGCACAGGGCAGACATAAGCTGCCAGGTGATGCAGGGAAACATTCCTGGGCTGTTCTGGGGGTGAATGTTTTTTAATCCCATCAGAACATTTCTACAGAATCCAGAAACCCTCAGGAAATAAAATAATGGTCATATATCTTTTTCCTTCCATTTATTAGTTTGCCAATGCCTCTTAAATTAATGACCATTAACAGAAAAGCATATAGGTGAAAAATCTGCCGGCACACGCACACACACACTCAGAAGAAAGGTTTCCTCTTTGCCCAGATGAGAAACATGTATGGGTTCATAAGGGTGGCTGCAATTTGGAGACAGTGGTGGCTGCATTATGGAGTTTGTAATTATAAGCAGCCTTTCCATTTTGAGTGTCAATGTGCTTAATTAAAAACCTACAAGAAAGCATTTAATTTAGGTTAATGGGATGTTCAAATGTTAAATGGAATAAGGCAAATTAATTTTTTTCTTTCAAAGAGGAATTAACCCCACTAATCTCCCAGGCCAGATTCTTAGAAGGTGTAAATTAAACAACAGAGCTAAAGGGAGCTTATTAAGTTTTTCACTAGATGAAGGAGTTTGTGCCATTGTAATTTTTCAGGTACATGTCTACAAAACACGTGCTTTGGTTAAGTTTTTTTTATCTCCCCCAAACATCCCACACACACACTCCAATACTTGGAGGTTTAAAAATTTATTTCTAGCCCATTATCTTTTTCTTCCTTATTTTAAGGTTCTACAAGTAGAATGGAAAACTTCCTTTATGCATAGAGAACATGGGGATGATAACCTGATTTTCAGGGGGAGATGTTGGGAGATTATTTTTTAGAATTACAACATTTAGAGCTATGCTTTAATACAAATTGAGGAAGAAAATATCTTTCAGCAGAGCTGTTTGAAAATTCATATTTGAAATATTTGGTAGGTGGTTAGTTTCCATAGCATGAAAAATATGCAATGGGAAAATGTTCCTACTGCCTAAAATCAAAATCATATTTTTTCATCAAGGAAATACATTTTTCTATCTCAGAAAGCAAAACGCACTGCCCTCATGTTCAATGAAGACACATTTATAAATTTTAAATTTTGAGGAAGAAATATAACAGAGTAAATGTTTAAAACGTTCTTTAAATCACTGCCACCACATAGCCAGGCAGACTTGTTAGCTCAACACTGCAGAATTTCAAAGGCTAGTATTTCGCATTCAAGACACAGTATGGATGTAACTCTTGTCTTGCTTTGGCCTGAATGATTTTTATTAAAAGAATATGATATTTTCAGGATCTTTACTGAAGATATTCCCACATCAAAAAAAATACCACCACATACAGACACTAAGTGGTTCTCATCATGGATAACCTCTGTAGAAACAATAAAGACTGAGCAGGCGAAGATGACTGAACAAACCTGGAAATAATAAGTAGTAGGAAGACTTAATTTTAATGAAGGTCTTTCCAGGTCAACATTGTGGTATAAGGTTGAGTTGTTTTAAGCCTGCTATCCTTTATTTCTGATGGACCCCTCAAAGCCACACTTAGCAGCTGTGTTGAGAATTCAGATTTTTTGGGGGTGGGGGGAAAGAGAAACAAACACAAGAAAGTCTTTTTATGAGCCACTCGGTTCACATTAGTAATGATCGTTTGAAGCTCTGCAGCATAAGATTTCTTGCATATATGTGTCACATCAACTTTGTATTGTAATATAAGGAGCAGAAAAAACAGTCATTTATTTTCCAGTTTTATTTAATTATTTATTTAATTGGTTGCCATTTGTTTTTACAAGACAAATCGTTTCCAACATCAAAGCTCCAGCTCATGCTATGAGTGGTTAAGAAAGAAACTAAAGTGATATTTCTCTGGATACCACAACTCAATAGCAGGGGGAAACTGCCTGCACTGCTATCAACTTCATCTGCACTCTGTTTATTTAACTTGGTTGAAGATCTACTCCACTGCCTTAAAAAACATCCAAAGAATTTTCTTGCATATTTTCCTATGTCCATAAGGATTTTTCTTCATTATCCCTTTTATTTTATGCCCGGTAGGCAAATGAAGCCAGGTTGAGAAAATCTCTTGATATGAAATAGTCTGATAGGGACACATATTTGGGGAAAATTGAAAAAATCACTTTTCTCATTCTTATTCTTACCTAGGCATGTTCTAGTGGCTGCTGCTGGAGAAAAAATTCCGACAGCCTATGATCTGAACAGGTAGAGACATTCCTATGCTTTCATCATACTATTAATATGAAAGTTCTGCAAAAAGAGATATACATAGTCCATTCCAGAGCTTTAGAAAAAATTAAAGCAGTGATGTGTACCAAATATTTTGTTGCCAATATATGTACTGATTTTGCATTCACTCCAATTCTGTATGTAAAAATGCTAAGATTTCTGACCCTTGGTGCTTGTGGTAGGAAGACCAGTTGCAGGCTTTTTTTACCCTAAGACCTATTTCTAATCTGACAGTTTTTGTGTCTGGTGAAAAACTGCAGCCCTTCTTAAAAGTAATTGTTTGAACCTCAAGATTACTTGAGTGCAACATACACTTGCACTCAAGTGTGTGTTCAGTCAGCTTCAGAGTTTGTCTGAGCATTGCACTATGCTGTGCAGAAAAAAATAATAAAAAAAACAGGAAAATTGTCTGGACTATTTTGTGTCTTTTCTTGTGAAAACAGCCTCACAGCTGTGTTGGCAGTGTCCTCTGCAGTATCTGGCCTTTCAGGCAGTCTGGCTAGCCACGCACAACATTTATTAGAGAATGTCAGAGGCTCTCTAAAACTTTTAGGTGCAAATGAACCCATTTAAGGAAAACTGCTTCCTTCATCAATCAATTTATGAGCCACATGATTAAACAGACTTTTTATTCCTTCTTTGCTTAATTTTTAGCCTCCCTGTTGTTATGCAAAGATTTAATACATTCTAATGCCCAGAACAGAGTTCAGATTCCTCATGTGCCCCAAGGAACCTGTGGAGAGTGACCTTGCATCTCTTGGTGCAACATTGAGTGGACACAGTCTAAAGCTATCCAGACCAACCGATTATTCAGTCCTAATTCAGAGGATCATCACTGGGAAACTAGCTTTTAGGTTATAAAATAGGCAGAGCTTTTCACCTTCTTTTTACAGACAGCGGTTATGCCTTTGTTGCAGTCCTGGTGTGAGTCATCATGGACATAATATATTTAAGCTGGAAAACATTACACTTGTGCACATAAAAATCCAGAAGAGTTATCCAGGCTATTGGAAGCAAGACAGCTCTAGGGCTAGAAGAAAGTTCAAAGAAACACTTTCTTTCTTCACCTGAAATGAAAAGTTTTTGCTTCTTTATAGAAAAAATTACAACCTCTCCACTCTGCTGCACATTCTGCAATGCTGAATGTCTGAACATCATTCTCCAATTAATGAGGCAAACACCCCAAAAGAAAGTCTACACCTCAAGTGGAAACTCTCCAGAAACTGCTGCTGTATAAAGACATCAAGACATTGAAGGTGATATAGGCAAGATATTAAAGACAAATTGGTAGCAGTCATGCTCATTTTTAGAAATGGATCAAAATTATTATAATAAAAGTAAAGAAAGTCTCATCAACTCAGAATGATAAACACTGTATCTGTCTCTTTTGCCTTTTTTTTTTTTCCTTGTCAAAACCACTAGAAATTAATTGTGACTGCAGCACAAAGCTTTTTAGGAAGCAATTATATCACACATACAAAAGAAATCACATGCTCTCCTGGAGAGGGGCTACAGACAACATTTTATAGACAATTCTTGCAGAGAAGACTGAACTGCAAACCAAAGTTAGAGATTGAATGAGACTATTACTATTGGATAATAATTCCAATTTTAAAAATTAATTTATATAAGCATAAGATTAAAAAGGCCAGACAAATTGAAATTGGAAAGAAAAAGTACGTCTATTAGTAGTATGATGGAATATTAGAGGGACACACTAACAAGGAATATGAAGACTCATTTTTTTCTACTTGTGATGGATCTCTTTGTAGAAGATATTCTTCTAAGGGCATATCTTACATTCGTTAATTGTCTATCAATAGTATTGATGAAATATCATCAGTTTTTGATTCAGATCAGCCTGAATAAGTCTTTCTTACACTGAGGATTCAATCTCTAAGGAAATCAGTGAAGAAAATGAGCTGTAAGAAAAATGCTGTGGTTTTTGGAAATAGTCTGAAGGATTGAATGCTTAACCAACTCTTCCTTCTTAATAAAATACTTGTACTCCTTCAAAACTATACTAATATAGCTCAGTACAGTATTTTAAATACAGACAGATTGTTTTTTCTAAATTATGGCTGTATTAATAATAATATATTTAATAATAATTAATAATAATTAATAATTACATATAATTATATAATAATTATATTATAAATATATAATATATAATAATTATATAATTAATAATAATAATTAATAAGCAATTTCAAGAAAGGAATAAAGTGATGAACAAAATGAAGAATTTACCATAATTATGATATTATATAGTTGATAATTAGCTCAACCAGAAGAAGGAAATACAGGAGCCAAAGAATTTTTATGAAATCAATTAAGTGGAAAACAAAAAGAGAAGACTGATAATGAGATACTTTAGCAAGATTCATTTATGTGATTGGTGCCAAAGGGTACATGGAGTATTTGTGAGTGGGCAGAGGATATCATGTCTGGGCAGCAGGTTACCTCCTTCTTTCCTTGAAAGACATGAATTCCTTGAATTTCAGTAACTGAGGTCAGACTGAAGATAAAAAGATTTCAAAAACCTTGTAAGAATTAAGAATTTAGGAGAAAATATTCTTCATTATCATCACACTGTAATTCATGACATGTGATGGAGAACCTGCAAGAATAAATATAAAACTGCTGCAAGGATGCTTCAACAGTTTTCCCTGAGAGGCTGTAGAGGATCCATCCCTAGAAGATACACAAAACTTTATTGGATTCACTCCTGGGAAACCTGCTATAGTTTACCCTGCTTTAAGAAGGGAGTTCGGACTAACCTACTCTGAGAAAACTTGGAAAATTTTGCTAAGCTTTTTGATACTGTCAGGTAATTTCTTTACTCAAAAATTAATAGTATGAATGACTAAACAAAAAAGGAATTCTTAGAGAAATAATAAATAAAATCTAACGAGTTAGATAAATTGGCAATGAATAACTTCTAAATTTTAGCTCTACCATCACTGATTAACTATCCTTTTCTTTGGGTTGATAACTGCTAAGACACCACTTCTACCCTCCTAATGTAGCCTTTCACCATAGCTACTTTTTTAATTTTGCTGGATAAACAGACCTGATTTAACTGATATGATCTGTTGTTGTGTTTATTTTTTGCTACTTTTGCCTTGCTCCACAAAAAAGCTAAAGACCTAGCTTTTCTTCACTCCTTTTCATGACTCACTATTTTGTCTAGCTGGCTCCCTCTTCTACTGCCAGATTTTGCTACTTTAGCTCCTAGGAGAAGATGAAGAACTTTGCACAAGTCAGAGCTCATCTCAGAGGAAATAGGGAAGTAGCTGTTTCTCCAGCTTCTCCACGTCTATTCTTTAGACTTTGACTGCAAGAGACTGTTTAAAATTAATGGGATGCCCAGACACAGCTAATTAGCTCAAATGTCTCTACACTACCATAAACAAAACTCACAAACTTCATGTACTTTACTATATAAATTCTTCTTTTCAATTATTGCACACCACCACAAAGTCATATATCCGGCTTGGAGTTTCTTCGGTTCCCTTCTTATTATTTCTCCATGCCTGTTTTGTATGCCTTTCTTTTTTTTTTTTTTTGTCTTGGGTTTGTTCCTTTTGAAACACATGGGGGAGGATATCTTGCCTTCATTTAAGTCTCGGTCTTAAGTCTTGGTATATACCTTTTGCGTGCTTCTAATCCTTTGGCCAGCAGTTTGGCCATTGCAAACAGCTGCTTGGCAGATCCAGTTTTATCAGCACTCTCTTTCCAATTCATTAGCAGTTCCTAAGAAGAGTGTGCCAGATAAATATGATCTTGAAACATGTTTGAATTAATGTTTGAATGAATGCTGTTTTTTCAATGTAAAAAACATTGAAAAATGTTTGAATTAAACTGCTGTTCTTTGCAGTAGTTTCATGAGAAAGAAGCAATGTCTCGTATTTAACTGTAAAAGAAATTTACAATCTGATGTGCTTTTCCTCTTAGGTAGGAATATTTAATTTCTTGTAATAGTATTAGCTGAAAATCCTTGCTATAATATTTATGTTTTAGGACAACTGGTGGCACTGTCATCTCCCAATGTGTACACAGAGTAAAGAAAGTCCCTATCTCAAACAGCATAGTGTTTAAACTGAAAAGTCTGATGAAGATAGGAAGATACACTCCTCATTCCCGTCTTAGTGCTCAAAAATCTCCGATGTCACCACTTTCACATTCTGTGAATGAAATCTGTTTGCTGGGACTGTAAAAAAAATTCATTCAGTCCTGGTGCTCAGATGTTACAATGCATCTGGAAGTAGCTTAGGTCTTACTCTCCAAGTCAGAACACCAAGTCTTCTTGAAGACCCGAGGAAGTTATTCATTTCCGCATAATATCGCAGTTGTTCTTACTATGCTCTGAGTATGCAAAAGCTAGATGCCAATGTCTTTTAGCTTCTTAAGGCAAAATATGCTTAGGAGAGAGGGAGCATGGCCGTTTCCAGCAATTGATGCAAGTCGCCTCCTGTCTACAGCGTTTAGAGAGGGTATCATCTCGACTTAAGAGGTCACAAACACCACTGAGGACATCTCTGAGCTTCCTCTGAGCCCCAGGTTTCAGCTCAAAATGCCTGACATAGTGAGAGGGTCATGTTGCAGCCTGGCAAATTTTTGTTTTCCTACTATGGTGATGAGAATGTGTTTCCCGTGACCTGAGGCTGCTTGGCTCGTGTTAAAAGACTCACCTGACTAGAGGAAAGCAAAGTTTTTTCTATTTTCCACTAAAAATTGCTTCCTTCTTTTTACATACATAAAGAAAAATCTACATTACTTTTGAAGACCGTGCAGATGAAAATGTGCAAATTCAAAATAATTCTGTCAGAGAAACAGTGGAAATGGAAATGGAATGTAAATGTTATTGATTTCCATAGTATTAAATAGCTTTGTGGAAAAAATCCATCAGATATATTAACTAAAAAAAGACTATTTATTGTCTCAAGAATCAGTGCATTTATGTGGCCATGGAGAGGGTACAAAAGGAGTACTGCTCTTTGCTTGCCGAGCAATGATATTATTCTGAATGGATGTTGGAGACGGTGAAGAGATGGAATTAAATTTTAGGGTGGAGATTATAAGTGTTCACTTACTAAACTTTTGCAGACTCACCCATAATTCTCTCTCAGGAGTGTTTTATAAAGCACGAACAAAAAGAAGGTTATCTAAAAATGCTGTACTGAGAAGCTAACTCCTCATTTTAATAATAATAAAAAGAGTAATCTGTCTTACGTCAAAAAGACTACAGATTTGACCATGAATTTTCCTTAGGGTAAGCTAGTCAAGTGAATTACTGTCTTCCAATTCCCAATCTTCCATTCCCACACCATTTTAAAATGATGTGTGTTTTAACTGCTGAGAAATTACAAAATATGACATAGACATATCCACCTCATTCACCACCAAACATTGTGATTGCAAAGGCAGCACAGGCAGAAAACGTTAGAACACTTTGGAAGGAAACCTTTAGGGACTGAAATTGCTGTGCTGTGCTCTAAATGTGTGCACAGAAACAGATACTCTTTGACAAGTGCAGAACAGCTTTCAGGATCTCCGTATAACTATGCAAAAAAAACAGTGGTCTTTGCTTCTTGCCAACAGGCAGTTGTGTTAATGCTGTACGGGAGCAAACACATCACAGCATAATGAATCAGAGAGCAGAACAGTGCTTAGATGCCGTTTCAATGCCGAATCATTTTATCCCATGATTTTGGAGAGGGTGGACACAGTTGGTGTGCATGACTTTCTCTGAGTGGCTTCTGGAGGTGGCCAGACTTGCTTCTGTAATGGTCACAATGCTCAGCTCTCCAGAATTAAATATCAATTCAAAAAAATTGAAGTGTTTGGGACTACCTGTCATGTCTGAATTTTGAGAGTAGCCCAGAGGAATGGATTTAAATCCACAACTCAAATACAAACAACAGCATAAGCTGAACAACTGAATTACTCTTGGTCCTTTTTCAGTATGTGTATGTCACTGTCTCTATAGGAAAATCCCTAAATCTTTTCACTCATGCATGTATTCATGTGTTGCATTTCACATGTGGTTGGAAGGGAGCTTAGAGATCTTCGAGTCCAACCATATTAAAAAAAAAACAAACCTTAGAAAAAAACCCCCACCCCAAAAAAAACCCCCAACAAATCCATAAAATACATACACACAAAAAAAGCCAACTAAATGCCACACCCCACAACAGATCAATAATCTTGGGCTCTAGAGCATGCCCTGAAGAACCATGTCTACGCGTTTCTTAATACCTCCAGGGACGGTGACTTGACCACCTCCCTGGGCAGGCTGTTCCAGTGCCTGGCCACTCTTTCAGTGAAGTAATTCTTCCTAGTATCTAATCTAAATCTCTCTTGCCGCAGCTTCATACCATTTCCTCTGGTCCTGTTCCCTGGCCTCCCTTGGGAGGCCAAGTCCTGCCTCTCTACAATTTCCTTCCAGGTAGCTGTAAAGGGTAATGAGGTCTCCCCTCAGCCTCCTCCAAACTAAACATGCCCAGTTCCCTCAGTCATTCTTCTTAGGACTTTTTCTCCAGACCCCTCACCAGCTTGGTGGCTCTCCTCTGGAAACGCTCCAGCACTTCAATGTCTTTCCTGTAGTGAGGGGCCCAAAACTGGACACAGTACTCGAGGTGAGGCCTCACCAGTGCCGAGTACAAAGGCACGATGACTTCCCTGCTCCTGCTGGTCACGCTATTCCTTATACAAGCCAGGATGCTATTGGCCTTCTTAGCCACCTGGGCACACTGAT
>BJBW01013190.1:0-10543 GCA_004320125.1 Scolopax mira | reverse complement strand
TATTGTCCCTTATATTAGTCGCCAGGTTGAGTTCCAGTTGGGCTTTTGCCTTCCTGATTTTTTCTCTGTATGACCTAACAAGATCTCTGTACTCCTCCTGAGTTGCCTGTCCCCTCTTCCAAAGGTGGTAAACCTTCCTTTTTTCCTTAAGTCCCATCAAGAGCTCTTTGTTCATCCAGGCCGGCCATTTTCCCTGCCCTTTAACTTTGTGCCTCATGGGAACAGCCTGCTCCTGGGCCTTTAGGATTTCCCTCTTGAAGAGCGTCCAGCCTTCCTGGACTCTTTTGTCTCTCAGGACTACCTCCCACGGGACTCTCCCAACCAGGGTTCTGAACAGGCTAAAGTCTGCCCTCCCGAAGTCCAAGGTGGAGGTTTTGCTAACCCCCTTCCTTACCTCACTAAGAATGGAAAACTTAACCATTTCATGGTTGCTAAGCCTAAGATGGCCTCTGACCTCCATGTCCCCCACTAGCCCTTCTTTGTTTGTGAACAGTAGGTCTAGCAATGATGTGACTGACCTAGGTACCTGAAATGAAACAACCTCATCAGCATGGTCTTGTTGTTGACAGTAAACTCTAGCGCCAAAGAGCAAATTTAACATATAATTGCTGAATTTACTCTGGGTTGCCTTGACAGGGGTTGTCTGTTTGCAAATAGTTGATAATACTCAGGTATTGCATATGAGAAGAAGCTGTAGGTTTGACCATTGGACAGATGATTTCAATTTTAGAATATAAATTACAGATACCTAAATTAATCTCACAAATTGGAAACAGAATTAAGAAGTCACATAGATTTAATGTCTTTATTTCCCAGATGCATTGGTGGCTATGGAAAAGGCTATGAAACGAGACAAAATCATAGTGAATGATCGCCAGCTGGCGTGCGCCAGGATTGCCTCCGCAGAGGGACAGGATTACTTGAAGGGAATGGCAGCTGCTGGAAACTATGCGTGGGTCAACCGCTCTTCTATGACTTTTCTAACAAGACAGGTAGGAGCAGGGTTCTTTCTGATGCAAATATTTTGGTACACATCTCCTTCTTTTTCTCAGACATATGGAACACAGAGTAGCTACTGTATTTAATATCATTTTCATTTTTGTGCTTCTTAAACTGTGTTTTTTGGAGAGATTTACAAAAAGCTGCAGTCATGCCAATCCATCTGAAACCTCTCAGCATCAGTGGATTGTACTTGCAGAAGCCACTTAAGCAATATTTTTGAAAATGCCTTGAACTGGAAGAAGAGTATATGAGAAAACTGTTTTTACATTGCTGAAGCCATCTTTTAAGAGTTGCAAGAATTTGTTTAGTTGATATCTGACCGAATTCCAGCATTAAAGCTGCCAGTGGGCAGATTAATAATCTAGACAGTCCAGTTCTGGCACACCCGGCACTGTTATATTCAATTCCATTGTGGATGAATTTGACTGAAGCTCCTTACCTGCCGTAGCAAGTGTTCAGGTTACTGACTTATGAGTAAGAAACACTTTCCAAGCAAATTTGTCCCTTTTAATTCCTAAAAAGATCATAAATCTTCCACGTTACACAGAAGTTATCTTCTTCTATTTGACATCCTGATTTGCTCTATTTTTAGGCCTTTGCCAAAGTCTTCAACACAACCCCAGATGACCTTGACATGCATGTTATCTATGATGTGTCTCACAACATTGCCAAAGTGGAGCAACATGTAGTGGATGGAAAGGAGCGGACTCTGCTGGTGCACAGAAAGGGATCAACCAGGGCCTTCCCTCCTCACCATCCTCTTATTGCTGTCGATTATCAAGTAAGTTTACCTGTGGGAGAAGGAAATCGGAAGGGAATTCTGGATGAATCAGACAATTTTAGAGTTCCTAACAGAAATTTTAATGCTCCGAGTTCCATTTTTGAGCTAACAGCCCTGGAACCCTAGTGGGATGGCAATGTTCTGCTTGTCTGTGTGTTAGATCTTTGGGACACTGAGTTTTCTCTTGTGCTTCATACCCACAATGGTTGGAAGATTACAAAGGGACAGAAGTGTTTCATACCTTGGGCAGGCTTCAGTGATTTGCCTTATCTGTCTGTTGGACACAAGTCTTTTGATCAGCTGTTTGCATCTTTCAGTGCAATTAGTTCTCCAGAATCATTGATATCAGGCACTCAAGGCAAGCAGGGATGCTTTGAGGGAATGTGTACCTGACCTCTTTTTCTGGAGATGCAGTTCCTCTCAGATTCTTATTAAGAATATTTTCTTTTATTAAAAAAACCTTTTATTAAGGTTTTAAGTTTTTTCTCTTGTGAACTAATACTTTGCATCCACAGCTGACTGGACAGCCTGTTTTGATCGGTGGGACTATGGGCACCTGTAGCTATGTTCTTACTGGCACAGAGCAAGGCATGACTGAGACCTTTGGGACTACTTGCCATGGCGCTGTAAGTCAAAAAGTCACTTCAGGAAGGATTGGAATGGGATTGTTATCCAGAGAACAAGGTTGTTCAAAGGTCATCCAGTGTGATTCATCTCTTCGTCATACAAGTAGAGAGTAGCCTTACCACTGTAATCCCAGCCCAGGAGCACTGTAAGCTAGAAGTCCTCTTTGTCCCTTACTGAGTAGATTTGACTACACCTGCAGAAAATTTAGGGGATGCTGCTTTATACAGGGTAAATGTTAGGATGAAGATGTGGACAAAGAGCTCCGGATTCTGATATCCCTGAGCTAAAAAGAAGGATTAACTGTGCTGGGACTTCCCATATAAAACTGCTCAGTAGTTAGAAGGTATTTCCTCCCCTGTTATTTACAGCATGAGACAGGATGATTGAAGAACATAAATAGCTTCCAGTAAAACTTCAGCTCCTGAACACTGTCTGACAAGTGGTTTGGGTAAAAAGACACTTGCAGACTAATCCATACTAGTTATATATGTGGAACTTTCCTAGCCATCATACCAGATATATGATTTTGTGGAAGCCCATCACCTAAAGTCTACATTCATTTCCCATTTTGTGACTTGCTGTGTTCTGTGCTCTGTGTTCTGTGTAAACAGCCATTAGCTGTTTACTTCTTATGTAATGTTTTTCTTTAATAAGAAATAGTCCCATTTTTTCTGAATGGTTACAAAAATAGAATTAATAAAACTGCTTTCTAGGGTCGTGCACTGTCTCGAGCCAAATCTCGGCGTAACTTGGACTTCCAGGATGTATTGGACAAGCTGGCTGACATGGGCATTGCCATCCGTGTTGCTTCTCCCAAACTGGTCATGGAAGAAGTGAGTTTAATACTTCATTATCTGAGACGGAAAAGGCAGTCTTGTTCCTTGGCTGAATGATCCTCCCTTACTTGATGTTTTTGCAGTGCTAAATGATCCTCTAGTACTCTAAATGTATAGCTTGTGCAATTTCTGATACAGCTATCTGATTTTTTGGAGAATAATGTGAAGTATTCCCTGTCCCTAAAATGCTGCTGAAAGGGGAGATGCCTGTGTTTTTCCCCCTTCTGCCTGATGATAGGGATAAATACTATTGCCCCTGAGAAATCTTGGTGTGAGCATCACAAAAGTAGTTGTTTTATGGATTCTCTTCTCAAATTACATTCTCCCACCTCTAAACTTACTTCACACTGCAACTGTCATGTAGATTATTATCAGTCTATGAGAGGTCTGCCTCTTGATGATGAATTCCTATATTTGCTCAAGAAGAAACTCTGCATGTCTAAAAAACTTTGAATATTATGACTTTGAGTTCTTAATGTATATTATGTCTTTTCACCACCTCACTCACAGAACTGTGTTAATCATTTGAAACTATGCTGTTATGTGTGTTGGTGTGTACAAACACATTGTTTGCAGAAAAACATCTATTAAAAATAGAGCAGCTTCCTTATCAGAATACTGGAGGGGGAAGCTCCAAGTTCAACCCTGATTCCTGTCACTAAGAGGCAGTGAAGATAAATCTTAAAGGCTATCTGTAGGGAGGAAGTTGGAGTGACTTCCTCCCAGATATTGAGGTTTGACATTCTCATATGCTGGTGGAATGGATTATCTGAGAATATATGGAAAACTGAACCACAATAGCTAGTAGTGTATCTATTACACATTATTACTATACTTTCAATTCATATTATTCTATTTTTGCGGAAGAGGGGGTATCAAAAACCTACATCTAACTTCCTGTGAGTTTAGATTGTTTATAGTTTTGTCTTTTCTTTTTTCTCTCTTCCCCCCTCCAGGCGCCAGAGTCATACAAGAATGTGACAGATGTGGTTAACACCTGCCATGCAGCTGGGATCAGCAAGAAAGCCATTAAACTGAGACCTATTGCTGTTATAAAAGGCTGAGAACTGGCAAGCCAGCAGAAAAGCACCGACATCTCCAGGCCTTACGCTAAACTGACTAGAATCATCATCTTCCCATCCCTGTTGGACTCTAGGATGCTCAGATATCACATTGCTCTTCTGGAAACACAACAGTTGAAAATACTCATATTTTTAACCACTCCTAGGCATAATTAATGGCCTTTCCCTCCTCCTTGTTATATGATGTTCTTTTCTTGTGAGGAAAGGGCAAAGAAATAAGTAAGTCTTAGTTTTTACATGCGGTCCCTCCCCTATTTGCCTGATGATTCCACAGGCAGGACTTCAGACTTGCCTGAGTTGTCCTTGTCACTAATTGCTGTGCTGAAGACCACCTCCATCAGCAAAGATGGTGAATGAACCAGACCTGCTGTCTCCAAACCTGAGTGCCCAGAGCTCTTTCTGCATATAGAAATACTCTGATAGGCAGGGTTCTGGGCAGGGAGAGGTTGCTCTGTTTGCAGATACCTTTATACATAGTTTATATTGTTGCACGTGTTGTGGCAATTGTGTAAGAAATATGGAGTTGGGAGCAGTCTCACGCTTGGGTTGAGAGGGACTAGCTAGGCTTGAGGCATAGTCCTCCCTTCTCCCTCACCCTCACCCATTTAACACACCACCTGGTGTACTTGGCTTAGTACATGTAGGTGTTCCACCATCTTCTAGAAATGTGAGTAGGACTGAGTATGTTGCTTTGAAAGGTTTTATTTGCCCAGTAAAAGTTGTGACTGAACAGATGTGCTAATCCAGTATTTTGCAAAGTCCTAAGTGTGAACAAGTTGAATTGGATAATATTTCTCACTGAGTCCTGCTGCTCTGATTTAATCAAGTTCAATTGTAGGGTCAGGTCCGGTATAATGTGACTTCTGATGTTTCTTTTCCATTCATTAACCGAGACTGGAGGGGAAGTTGATCATCCCCACTGGATCATTTGGGGAATTACAAATAAAATGGGAAGATGGACACTGCAGTGTGTCTCTGTTTGTTTATTCTGTGCCTAAAATATCTGTTGTCCACTTTTCATACTTACACGAGCTTGAAACCCACCACATCTTGTGATTTCAGCTCATAGATCTTGTTAAAAAAAAAAAAATGTGCAGACGGCAGGCATTCTTGCAGGATACCAGAGAAGGGCGATGTAGTGTTTTTTCAATTTGGTTGTGTCATGTGTCTTTCTCGGGGCCCGCTGGGTCCACCTCGCCGTGAAGGGGATGGAGCTTGCCTGCAAGCCCGAATGTAGACACGAGGGGGCGCCAGGAGGAAAATAAAACCTCAAAGCGAGAGTGCAGCCCCGCCTGTAAAAGGAGCAGGTCGTGATTAATGGACTCGAGTACCTTTTGATGAAACATCCCTTTAAGTTTTAGGATCTTAGCTGAAACCTGTTGATTTCGGGACGCATAATAGCGTTTTACTGTATTAATCACTTTGTGCTTATTGGTTTCTGAAGTTCAAATACTGTATTTGCTGCAGGTGCAAAGGCAGCACATGCAGTAATAGTTGCTGCTGTGAGACAGTTTCTTGTTTTCTCCTGCTTTCTCCAGTGGAATTGTTCCAGATTTCCATCTCTGAGAGAGGAGACAAACTAGCTGAATTTCAAACAAAAATAACTTCACTTAGAAATGTTAATTGGCCTCCAGTAAGTGAAAGACAAATTTTGTTCTCAAATCTTGTGTAGAAATACATATTCCATGCAGAAGTTTCTGTCTATAAATATTTCAGACTCTCTGATGTGAAATGCAAGGGAACCTTTAAAAAATTCATATTTTAAAATAGAGAATCATTTCTCAAACACAGTTGTCCTTTCAACTTTTACCTACCACTGCTCTTAAGAGGCAAATTTCAGTTTTTTATAACAAGCAGAAATCATGCTTGGAGGTGCTCTCATATGTATGCCTCAGGTCTGCTGATCATCAGCCTTGGTGCATTAGCATTCAAGAATGCTAGGAGTTCTATCAATTTTGGCTTCCTGTTGCAACGCTACTACTACTTTTGGTTCTATGTTGTGCTGTACAGAGGAGAGTGCTGGTCTCCTAACCACCTTAAAAAGTAAGAGTAAAAATATAAGATGTTTCCCCGTTCTTTGTTTAAACCTGGATGATTTCCTAATTCATGTCTGTCTTTTTCTCCAAGTAGAGCTGTCAACTAGCCTTTTTAAATTTGTGTTTTAAAGAATTGGTAGGTAGGGAAGGCATACAGCATTAAAATCCTTGTGATGAAATATAGGTGGATCTGCAGAAGTGTTTTGGCAACACCAAAAAGACAATGCGGTTTGTGAACCATCTCTGCTTCCATGTAAGGTTATCAAGAACTCAGAAGTACCTGCTAATGTATGGTGTGCTTCCCTCCTTTCCTCAAAAGACTGAAAAAGCTTTGGCGAATGACTGCTAGGGTCTTTTTCCCTTTTTTTTTTTTTTTTTTTTCATGGGAAACCACAGGTAGGAGATCTGCATCTTCCCCACACCCCTGGAGCTGTTGCTCACCTCTGTCCAACTGCAAGCACTCACCTGTTCCCTGCCTAACTGCAGTAGATTCCGTCACCTGTATGATGACCAGCAGCAGAAGGTTTGCTGGCCTTGGGGCTTGCATGGGATGTCTGCATTAAGCCTGCCTTCAGCCAGTGCGATAAAACCAGCCCTTGGACGCAGGCTTCTTTTTAGTTAGAACACACAGCTCACGGCATTTATCTTACTCTCTGTCCAAGAACAAGATGTTTTAACTTGGACCTGCTGAAACAGAGCTACTGCCTCCGGGAAGTAGAAGGCATCATCTCTGGTGGTGGCTACCATGGCACGTTCCTCCTCTCTGTGCTCACAGGGCTTTACTGCAGGGACCGGTGCTGTGCAGCCACAGCCAGCATAGCTCAGTGCTTCCTCTCATGCCAGGAACTGGCTATTCGCCATGTGCTCTGGGGCTTGTGCAGGTGCTGTTGCTGTCACCGTTACATAGCATTAAATAGCAAACAGGAAACCACTTTGGGTTTTTGGTGGTAGTGGTGGATGACACTCAAAGAGAGCCCCCTAAATGCATCCCCAGTGCTGGGGAGTGTTGCTTGCCAGGGTGCAGGGTGTTTGCAGGGTAGCAGAAGGGCAGCCCTCAGCCCCTGGGGTGGATGCGAACCCCCCCCGGGAAGGCAGTCCATCCTGTCAGCATTGCAGACTAGTGGAACGACCTGTGCTTCATTTGTCATAATGGGTGGCAGAGCTGGGGTGCAGCTGATGGCCTCCTTCAACTTGCCTAAACTTTGGGTACTCCTGGGATCCCAAACTCAGCTTCCCCCATGGGAAACCAGGACCCAGCCAAGGTACATGCTTGCCATGTTATCTGTGGGGGTGTGTTTATGCACCCCACTGTTTGGGACCCTGGTTTGGAGCCCAGTGTCTAACCTGTGTCATGTTTATCACCATCCTAAGCCTCTTGGGAGTTTTTTGTTTTTTTTTCCTCTGCCTCTATCTCTCCTCTCCCTGCTTTAAACATGTCTCTGTGCACACCGTTTCCTCCTCCGCTGGTGGTCCCAGACTGGTGTTCTGGCCCAGGAGGAACAAGTGATCTCTGACACATCTCTGGCACAGGCACCCCCCGGCCTCTCCTCTGCTCTCCTTTGTTCCTCTCAAACATAAACACACTTAACTGGCCTTTTCTCCCTCTGCCCCCCAGCCTTCAAAGCGATCAGACAGAGCAATATCCCTCCTGCGGCATGCACCAGCATGCTCCCCTGTGCGCAGAAGGAAGGCTTCAATTAAGCAGTGGGCCCTGCCTGTACCTGGCATTTGCTTTGCTCTCTTGAGCCCTGTCCTAGCACCAGGGCTTTTCATCGCCAGCCCCTCTGGTTTTCTGCCTGGAGAGGTGGCAGCATGAGCTCTGCATCTCCCTAGCCGGGGTGACACCCCAGTGCATGTACTTGGTCCCTTGCACGGTGGAAGGGAGAGGAGGATGGTAACCTCCTGGCACACAAAAAAGCACCAGTAATTATGTGGTTTCTGGTGGGTTTTTTACCTTGCTTTTAATTGCAATACATACTAGGAGGGTAGGAGTCATTCCCTGCAGCTGGGGGGAGTTGAGTGGTGTGTGAGCTGAGTGAGGCAGGAGCAGAGGGCACAGAAAAACCCCTGAGCTCCCCAAGCAGATGTACAACTCGCTCTCCCCAGGCACTGACCAAGCAATGCCCAGCCTCAGCTGATGCTGCTGACTTTTCATGGCGCTGAGCACATCCCCATCCTACTGGACCCTCATTCCCAAAGCCCAGGAGACTGCTTTGGTTCATGTTGTATATAAAATTCAGAAACCAAAATAATCACTAGTCTAAATCACTGAGATTAGGACCAGGAAAGGGAAACAGAGTCATCTGGCAGCACTTAATCTAACATTTACTAGCTTCGCAGAAGACACACAGGGGCTGGGCTGTCCTCTCTTAGACACTGAAGTGTTTGAGTCAGCCTTGTGATGGAGCTTGTTCCTAAAACAACTACTCTTCTCCCCAACCCCTCATCTCAGCTGAGCTACAGCTTGCGCCCTGCTTCCTGCCTGGGCTCAGCTTTGCCCAGCAGGTAGTTGGAAGGGAGGGAGCGTTTTCCTCCTCCCTCCTCCCATGGTGCCTGAGGAAACTGAGGCACTGACCCCTTTTTCTTCCCCTGTGTAAGCTGTGCGTCTTGTCACAGGCATGGTGGGAGCCCCAGCTCTTCCTCTCTCCCTTCTGAGCCCCAGCAAGCCCGGGTAGGAAGTTGGGTAGATCAGGCTTTCTGCCTCTCCCTTGTGAATCACAAACCTGGGGAACCTGTTTCCCTGCTTTGTGTCAGGAGGGGAGGAACAAAAAAATGGGGACGGGGCCCCTGCTGGCACCCAAGGGAAGGGAGGGATGCAACTCCTGCAGGGGAAGATGTGGGGATGGGTGAGTGTGTGATAAGGTCCCGGCCCTAATGCATTAGAGCAGCTGCTTATAGCTTATTACCTGAGTCAATTAAGCAGTAAGCGATTACCAAACCTGAAGCCTTATAGGGATGAGCCGCTCAGGGAGAACAGCAGCCTGGCAGGCGTTGTGAACATACACACTCGAGGACAAAACATTAGGGTTTTATGACAAAATTTAAGGGGGAAGGAAGGGAGCTGCAGCTCTTGGAATAAAGGAGGAGGATCTGGATCTCCGAGCCCTGCTTAGCCTGCAGCATACAAGGGATTGCACAAAGCTCTTCTATGTGCACCCAAGTGTGCTTCTACCTCAAATTGTTGCTCTTCTCCCCCGAGGGCAGAAGGAAGACAAAATCTCCCTCTCCCTAGCAGCAAGCATCCCTCTGTGTCAAGCATACAGGAACCCTTCAGGTTACAGCAGTTTGGTGTCCAGGTACCAGCACCACGCCTCATTTCTGTTTCAGTCCTCAGATAGCAGGCTCTAGTATGTACTGCCAATAATAATAAAATTCCATAACTTTTAATCACCCTTTTTGCAGTTGCAGGCAGAAGGAAAAGGTGGGTTCCCCAGCTGGAGCAATGCCTTGTTGATAAATCACCTGATTACTCAGCTCTTGGCTTTTAAAAAGTGTAACCTTGCTTGTGCTTTTATTCTAAAAAAAATAAAAAAAAGCAAACTGTTTATTTTTGACTAACGCTTATTATTGTTGGGCTATAAATTTGTGACATTTACAGACAAGTTATCAAGATTTAAAATCATAGGTAGGCTGATCAGTTCCCCTACTGTTCCCCTGCCAAGTCCTTAACCACTTCTTGGATGAAGAAGAAAAAAGTATCACTGTAAATTATTTTTTCCCTGGAGGGTATTTATGCTGTAGTTGTTGTTAAAGGGATTTTCTCCATTCACCGCTTGTAGGAGGTTTGGGTTTTATCAGGCAGATACAAAAAAGACGGTGAGAAGCACTTTCTTCTCCATTTGGATTTTTTTGAGTATTTTCTTCTCCATTTAGAACTAATGTTTAGAACATTTCTAAACATTTGATGTTTAGAAATTACTGCTAGAGAACAATGGGAAAACCCTTCCCTAGGAGGAGAAAAGGGTACTAGGCCAAGAGTTAACAAAGTTACATAGAGAGCTTTAAGCCAAAAGTTAAGGGGGAAGGCCTGCTGGTAATGAACCTGAGTGTCAAGGGCCAAAGATGGGGGTGAAATCAGTAGCCCAGGTCAAGTGCATCTACGCTAATGCATGTAGCATGGGCAACAAACAGGATGAGCTAGAAGCCATTGTGCGGCAGGACAGCTACGACATAGTTGCC
>BJBW01013187.1:0-17456 GCA_004320125.1 Scolopax mira | reverse complement strand
GTGTGTGTGTGTGTGTGTGTGTGTGTGTCCCATCCTCCTCCTACCCCCCTTACCCCCCCCCCACGCACCCACCCACCCCTTTCCTCGCCGTGTCTCCGCGCCGATCGCTGCAGCGCTGCTGCCGAGCCGCCGCCGCAGGTACGGGAACGGCGGCCGGGGCTCCGTGGGGAGAGGAGAACACGGGAAGGAGCCCGGGGAAGGGGGTGTTGGGGGGGGGGGGACACGGCTGGGTCGTCCCCCACCCCCCAAACCCTCCCCACCCTCCCCGGGATCCGCGCGGGTGCGGAGGCGCCGCGAACACGCGTGGCCGCTTCCCCCCCCCCCCGCCAACCCCGCAGCGGTTNNNNGGGGGGGGGGGGGGGGCCGGGGGGGCCGGGGGCCCGGGGGGGGGGGGGGGGGGGGGTGGGGGGAGGGGGGGGGGGGGGGGGGGGGGGGGTGGGTTACACACGGACACGGCGAGGGGGGGGGCATAGGTGAACGCCGAGGGGCTCCCTGCGTGTCCCGGGCTAAACAATCCCCCCCCTTCCTCCTCCTCCTCCTCCTCCTCCTCCGTGTTTCTCCTCGCCGGGCCTCGGTGCAGGGAAGGCGGCGAGTCGGTAACAGCGTCGGCGGGGCTGGACGGGGAGGAAACCTACCTGTAACGGCAGGTACCTCCTTCCCCCCCCCTTCAGTGTGTGTGTGTGCGTGTCCCCACACCTCCGCGGGGCATCCCGGCTGGTGGCGGGGGCGGCAGCCCGGCCCCGCATCGCCGGGACCCCCGGTAGGCAGCGCCGCGGGGGTTTTGGGGCGGGGGGGAAGGAAGCAAGGAGGGGTAGGAGAGGAACGGGGTGAAATGGGGGGGGGACAGGGAGTATCCCCGGGCCGGTGGGGCTCCCCCTTTTCTCCCGTCCCCCCCCCGGCTCACCCTCGCCCCCTTCTCTCTCCCTTTTTGCAGATAATGTTATGGACATTGGTTTAGCCAACGAAAAGGCCGGTCAGGAACTCTCCTCTTATTCGGGGACTTTTCAACCCGCCCCGGGCAACAAGACTGTCACCTACTTGGGGAAATTCGCCTTCGACTCGCCCTCCAACTGGTGCCAGGACAACATCATCAGCCTGATGAGCGCGGGCATCCTGGGGGTGCCCCCGCCGCCGCCGTCGTCCTCGGGGACCCTCAGCAGCACGCAGAGCTCGGCGGGCAGCATGGGGCCACCGCAGGGCGAGGTGGACCAGATGTACCCCGCGTTGCCTCCCTACTCCTCCTGCAGCGACCTCTACCCGGAGCCCGTCTCCTTCCACGACCCCCAGAGCAACCCCGGCCTCACGTATTCCCCCCAGGATTACCAGGCGGCCAAACCCACCGCCTTGGACAGCAACCTCTTCCCCATGATCCCAGACTATAACCTCTACCACCACCCCAACGACATGGGCACCATCACGGAGCACAAACCCTTCCAGAGCTTGGACCCCATCCGCGTCAACCCGCCCCCCATCACCCCGCTGGAGACCATCAAGGCCTTCAAGGACAAGCAGATCCACCCGGGTTTCGGGGGGTTACCCCAACCTCCCCTCACCCTCAAACCCATCCGACCCCGCAAGTATCCCAACCGGCCCAGCAAGACGCCCCTCCACGAGCGACCCCACGCCTGCCCGGCCGAGGGTTGCGACCGCCGTTTCTCCCGTTCCGACGAGCTCACTCGCCACCTCCGCATCCACACGGGCCACAAGCCCTTCCAGTGCCGCATCTGCATGAGGAGCTTCAGCCGCAGCGACCACCTCACCACCCACATCCGCACCCACACCGGCGAGAAGCCCTTCGCCTGCGAGTTCTGCGGCCGCAAGTTCGCCCGCTCCGACGAGCGCAAGCGACACGCCAAAATCCACCTCAAGCAGAAGGAGAAGAAGGCCGAGAAAGGCTCGGCCGCCACCGCCGGGCAGCAGCCCCCCCCCGCCGCGCCCCCTCCCCACACCGCCGCCGCCCCCACCACCTCGCCCCCCGTCGCCCTCGCCGTCACCACCTGCGCTTGAGGGGAGAGCGGCGCGGAGGTGCCACCTCATCCTCCTCATCATCACCCCCCCCACCACACCCCAAACCACCGGGGATGTGAGGAGGAAGGGGGGGGGAAAGGGCTGTGCTTGAAGGGGTCTATCTTGCCCCCCCCACAACCGGCTTGACCCCGCGGCTCCCTAACCTCCCCCCCCCCCACCCCCGCCCCGCACCAGGATCCTGCCCCGCACTTGGATCCACGGGACCCGCACTGCCTGGATCCCCGGAGCCGCACCGGGTCCTTCACCCCCAGGATTGCCCGGTTCCCGGATCATCCCGACCCGCACCGCCCGGCTCCCCGCACCTCGGATCATCCCCACCAGCACCGGCCGGCTCCCCGCACCCGGCTCACCCGGATCCCTTTTTCCCCGCACCCCCGCGGTGCCCGGATCCCTGCTTCCCGCACCCGGATCCCTGCTTCCCGCACCCTGGATTACTGGCACTACCCGGATCCCGCCTAGCCCTACCCGGGGGTAGGAGCCGGTTTTCCCGGCTCTCCCGCACCCCTCATCTCCCGGCTCTCCCGCACCCAGTTTGGCCCGGAGCCGGCTCGCAGATCCCGGGGGATCCCGACTGAGCTGGATCCCAGGAACCCGCCCGGTTCCCACCCCCCCACCCTCCCCGCCGCCCCCCCGAGGGGCTGGGGTTGCTCGGGATGGGGTCCTCCCGCATCCCACCCGCCCGGTTTCCCCCCTCTCCCCCCCGCTAGGGGTTGGGCTGCTCGGGATGGGGTCTTCCCGCATCCCACCCGGGGGGATGGATGGATGGATGGAGCCGGATCCGACCCCTGCGCCCCCTCCCCTCTACCTCCCCCTGTCCCCCCCTTCACCCCCCCGGCACCGGTCCCCGCGGCGGAGGTAAGAGGGTTCGGGTCCCCCCCCAAAAACCGGGCTGGCGGGGCGTGAAGGGGAGGGGGGGGGTGAGGCGGCTCTGCGGGTCCCCCGCAACTTCGTGGGGGGCAGCGAGGAGCGATGTCCCGGCAGCAGCTTTTTTGGGTTTGTTTGGGGTTGTTTGTTTTGTTTGTTTTTTTTCTTTTTTTTTTTTTTTTTTTTTTCCAGCAGAAGGGAAATTCTTTACAGAAATGCAGAAAAAAAAAAAAATCCCACCCACCCGCCCCAGTATTTTGCTGAAGACTTTTTATAATGTGAGATATTTTTATTTTATTTTATTTGGTCACTTTAAACCAACCAACCACCTACGGAGGAGAAAAATCAATTAGTCCTCTATTTTATTTTATTTTTATTTTTTTTTTCTTTCTCCTTCTGGTATGTGCATGTCATTGCATGACTGCTCTGATTTTTTTCTTCTTTTGTTTTAATAAAACTGTGCTCAGACATTTAAGCTAAACTAAGCAAAAATAATAATGACTTTAAAAAAAAAAAATCTTTGTTGCCAAAAGGTCGTGCTATCCAGGTTTGATGTCTGCATGTGAAAAAAAAAAAAAACAAACCACACACACACACACACAAAAACATTAAAAACGTAAAAAAAAAAAATAAAGAGAAGAGAAAGAAAGCAGTTCTAATTTATGTGAGCCGAAAGGAACAAAAAAAAAAAAAAAAAAGGAAAAAAAAAAACCAAACCACAATCAGGTTTAACCACACAAACCTAAGGGAATGATATTTTTTGAAAGACTTTTGTATAAAGTTGAGTACTTAGAGAAAAAAAAAATCATACCAGATGTAATATATTTTGTGGATGTTTTTATTTCTTGGATTTATAGTACCTTATACTAAGGTTAAAAAAAAAAAATAATAATTATGCTTGATATTGTGAAAAGGTGATAATTTTCACACACATTTCATTTGCTCATTTGTCATGTTGTAATGCAAATATGATAGTTAATGCATACAGCATTTTTAAGGGAAAAAATCAGAAATATTTGAACTGATGTATTGTTGTACCATTTGCACTGTGAGCAAATGCTAATGCAGTAAATATATTGTGTTTGCTGACAATCAAAAGCTGGAGTAAATATCTTTATTTTACCTTGCTTAAAAAAAAAAATCTGTGATGGTTTGGCAAAAAAAAAAGGGAAAAAAAAAGTCTCTAATATGTAAGGGGGGGGTTAAAATGGCTGGAAATGTGTAGATAGTGGGTGCTGTGCCTCGTGATGGGCAACTTTGTTTGTACCTATTATTATTTTTTTTTCCTGGTGTTGTATTTTCTTAAATATTTAATATTTTTTGTATGATTTCTTTTTTTCATTTTAATTTTTTTTTTTTTTTTTAAATAACCCCCACACACCTTTTCTCAGCCCCCTCCTTCAGGACAACGTGATGACACCAACCGGCCGGGACGTTGGGTGACCCCGAAGGCTCCCGATGTGTGTCCCCCCGCTTTTTCCCACCCACCTGGGGACGTGATGCGCCTCGAAATCCCGTGTCATCCCCCCTCCCAAAAAAACCCTGCGTCCTTGGTTTGCCCTTGACCTCGCGTCTTATTTTCCTCCTTCCCCCCCCCTCCACCACCACCCTCTCGTGCCGTCGCCGCCGCCTTGACCCCGGTGCCGTTCCTTGGGGTTGCGTCTGTCAGATAAGGGTGGGCCAAAGAGGATCGCGCCGCTTCAGCCGGTAATTAGCCCCCGTGGCCTTTTCGCTGGCCAAATCGCCCTGGGTGGAGAGCGGAGAAGGGATTTTGGCCGGGCTGGGTCGGCTCGGATTAAAAATAACCCTCCAGGTTTCCGAGCTGGAGCTTGGACGGGAGGAGAGAAGGAAAGGGATGAGGCTCTTGGATGTTGGAGTTGGTGGCCCGCCATGGTTAAATCCTTGCCCAAGGTTGGGGCTGGAGCCCTGGTTCTCCTGGAGCTGGGATGGTGCTGGAGGATGATGAAGGTCTTGGTGTCCCTTGGTCCATGGGGGGTCCAGCCCTACTGGGTTTGGAGTTGACTGGAGTGGTTGAGTGTCCCATGTGTTTCCCGTCTTCCCAAGGCTCGTTGTGGCCAGCGTTGGCACCGTGGTCTTTCTTGGCATTGGCACCGTGGTCTTTCTTGGCATTGGCACCGTGGTCTTTCCCGGGGTGTGGAGGTATCGGCATCGCCATCAAATGTCCCCATCTTTAGATCTGTGTCTGTAGCCGGGCCCTGGAGAAGCTCCCACCAGCTCTGCCCATCTCCAGGGCTTCGCTGAGCTCCCCAGCTTGGAGAGGGTTTAAATTTGGGGGGAATGTGAGGACAGACAGTGCCCGGGGTGGCCACCTGGTGACTCCCGGCACACCTGACCAGGGATAGGACCTCATGGCATCGGGGGAATTGGCTCTGGAGCCCCCAGGAGCTGTGTTGGTTGGATTCCTGTGTCCCTGGCCAGATTCCTGGGTGTTTGAGCCCTTGGTGACCATTGGGATGAGGCTGGAGTGGCTGCTGGATTCGGCGTGGGGTGGGAGGGATGGTGGGGGTGTGGGGTCGGGCTGAGATGGGGCTCCCCTTCCCTCAGTCCTCCCCTTTCCTCGGTGCTCCAAGCATCTCGGAGGTCCCACAGCGATCGGAGGCTGCCTGTTGGTTTTGGAGCTGCTGGTCCTTGTGGTGTCCCCTTGTGTGGCTCGGAGAAGCCCAGGCAGATGGATGGGCTGGAGCCAGCTCAGATGGACACAGCTGGTGTCACAGGGAGAGCCACCACGGCCTCCAGCATCATCTGAGGGTGCTGTGCTGGTGGTTGCACCCATCTCCACATGTGGCTTGTGCTGGAAGATGTTGGAGGTGGTGAGCACGGGAAGGTGGTGGCACGGCGAAGGTGATGCCACACGGTGTCACGGCGAGGAGCCACCCAAAATTGCTCTCCAACGCTTTGGGTTCCTTCGCTGCGGGTGAGGAGGAGGAAGGAGCCCACCGGGCATCAATGGGGCATCGTGGCCTCACTGGTGGAGACCCGCTCTGCCACCCGGTGTCCCAGCGGGCAGGATCACCCCCTGCACGGAGCAGGAAGGTGAGGAGCACCCTTGGGTGGCGAACCGCGTGGAGCGCGTGCAGCACCTTGCACGAAAAAATGTTGGTTGCTACGGAAACACGGCACTTTCCATCCCCGTTCTGGGCTATCTGTGTTCTGGGGAGGAGGGAAGGGTTTGCCAGTCACGTACCAGCTCAACACAACTCCCTGCCTCTCCCTTCTCCACGGAGGCCACCACCACCTCGCTCCTCTCCGCTTGAGGGTCTTCTTCGGGGCTTTGCGAGCTGCTGTTGAACCCTCAAAGAGCTCTCCATGGGATGGGATTTGCACCAAGAGCCGAGACATCCCCCTCACCCCACCGTACCCAGGGGTGGGAGCGACGAGGACCCGTGCCCAGAAGCTCCCCGTTTGCAGCTGGAAGCTCTTGGTGCCGCAGATGTTGGTGGGATCTTCTCTGCTTCGGCAGGGGACGGCTCCTGCTGAAGGTCTGGATGGTTTCTGGATCGTCCCACCTTCGTGGCCCACCCTCTGCCAGCGCCATGTGGATCTGTGTCCCCCCACCCACCACCTTTTCCTCCCAGCCCTGGTTGGGGTGGCAGGTCCCACCTCTTCTTTCGGCAGAGCGTTTCGGAGGAAGGACCCAAACTTGCCCCCTGGGCACATGCCAGGGTGCCACATGGGGCAGAACCTCCATGGAAGATACCTCCCCCCCAGAAAGAAAAGCCCCGTGGCCACCAGAATGCCCAGATGCCAGGAACCTGCGTGTCCCACTGTGTCCCCTGTGCCCAAGGTGCCATCATGGGGGGGCATCGGTGGGGACAGCAGTGGCCAGGAGCAGCAGCGTGTCCCAGTAGGAAGCGGGAACTGCTGGAAACCCCTTCCCAGTACCCACCTTCCTCCATCTTTCCTCTTCCTCCCACCCACGCCCTGGCCCCGCTGGTTGCCCACCCAGGTCTGTGTGTGTGTGTCCCCCTTTCCCAACACCTCTCCCCCCACCACCACCACCACCACTAATCCCCTGTCCTCACTGGTGTCGGTAACACCTTCCCAGTTTAGCATCATCCTTCCCGGCTGTAATTACCGTGCTGTTTACCTCCACCTGCTAATTGATAAAGCCACCCCCCTGGCGCCAGTCCCAGGCCTCCTCCCCTCGGCCCCGTGTGGTGGCACGTGCTGTCACCAGCCCCCGGTGTCACCAGGATGTCACCCCTGGGGTTGGCGATGGGGGGGGTGTGGGGTCCCAAGGCATCCAGAGCTCGGGGGGATGTTTCCACTTCATTCCACTCCCCCCCGGGGTCATGGTTGGTGGAGGTTGGATTTTGGGGCAGGGGGAGACGCTTTTTGGTCACCAAAAGGGCTTTGCTGCCCCTTCCACTCCTGCCCAGGCTCCTGGAGCTGGATTCGGGGGGGGGTTCTCCCCAAAAGTGGGTGTTCCTGCCCCTCCCCTGTGCCCTGTGCCCACCCCAGGGTGCTCCCAGGCACCATAAGCCCAGCCCACCACCCTCCTGAGAGTGCTCCTGGGCACCCCGTCCCCTCACTCACCCCAGAGATGCTCTCATGGACCCCCTCCCCGCACCTTCACCCACCCCAGGGATGCTCCTATGCATCCCCTCCCCGTGCCCTCACCCACCTTGGGGTGCTCCCGGGGACCCCCTTCCCAGGGTGCTCATGAGCGCCCCCTCCCCGCACCCTCACCCACTCCCAGGGTGCTCCTGGACACCTTCCCGCCCACCCTAAGGTGCCCCAAACACCCTGCACCCTCGCCCCCCCCCCAAGGGTGCTCCCAGCCACCCCCTCCCCTCCGGTTTTGCTCCCGGTTTTGGCGGGGAAGGGGGGGTGCAGACGGCGGTGTTTTTACCCCAATGCTCCCCCCCCCCTCCCCGCTCTCCATTCCCGGTGTCTGCACTGAAACCCGAAGGTTTTAAAACAGTTTTTTCCCCGTTTTCCGCTGCCGGACACGGCCGGACGCCACCAACATCCCCCCCCCGCCATGTGACGTCACGCCCTCCGTGACGTCACGTCGCGCAGGGTTAACCCGCCTCCCGCCCAGCGGCCGCGCAACCGGAAGGGGCGGGGTTAATCGCGGCGGCACTTCCGGGAGCGGCGCGGCGGGGGACGATGAGCTGGTGAGTGCGGGACCCCCCGGGCCCGGCACGGCCGCGCTGTGACCCGATCCGCTGCTGTCGTCGCCGCTACCACCGGCACCGGCCTCTGCGGCTCGACATCGCCCCCCCCCCGACCGGTACAGCCCGCCGCGCCCCCCGGCCCGCTAGGCCCCGGCTTCTCGCTGCCGGGCCTTGCGGCCTAGAGAGGGCCCGGGGCTGGCCCGGCGGGGGCCTTGGTGTGGTCAGGCTCTGCCCCGGTGCTGGCCCCACTGGTGGCCCAGCAGGGACCATGGTGTTGGTCAGGCTTGGCCCAGTGGGGGCTCTGTGCTTGGCCCCGGTACTAGCCCGGTGGGAGCCCCGGTGCTGATCAGGCTTGGACCCCAGCTTGGCCCCGATGCTGGCCCAGTTTGGCCATGGGGCCTTGAGCAGGGTGCCGGTACTGGCTGAGCTTGGCCCCACTGCTGGCCCCGGTGGTGGCCTGGCAGGGGCCCTGGTGTTGGTCAGCCTTGGCCCAGCCTGAGCCTGGCCCCACTGCTGGTTTAATGGGAGCCCCAGTACTGATCAGGCTTGGACCCCAGCTTGCCCCCAGTGGGGGCCCTGATGCTGGTCCAGGTTGGTCATGGGGCTGGCCCTGAGCAGGTTCTGGTGTTGGCTGGGCTTTGCCCCACTGCTGGTGCTGGTGGTGACCCCAGTGTTGGCCTGGTGGAGGCCCCAGTGTTGGTCAGGCTTGGCCCAGTGGGGGCCCTGAGCCTGGCCCTGGTGCTGATAAAGCTTGGACCCCAGCATGGCCCAGTGCTGACCCAGTGGATGCCCTGATGCTGGCCCAGTTTGGCCATAGGGCTGGCCCTGAGCAGGTGCTGGTGCTGGCTGAGCTTGGCTCCAGTGCTGGCCCAATGGGAGCCCCAGTACTGATAAGGCTTGGACCCCAGCTTGGCCCTGATGCTGGCCCTGAGTCAGCCCTGATGGTGGCTAGGCTTTGCTCTGGTTCTGGCCAAAAATGGCCCTGGTGTAGCTGCCCCAAAGCTGTCTCTGTAGCCACACACACGGTATGTGGGTATCTAATGGGTGTGCACCTGGGGGGACCTCACTGTGCCCCCGGCAGCTGCTGCCCATCCCTCCCCAGGCCTTCATCCCAGGTCTGGGAATCACCATCCCAGCCCCTTCACCCCCTGCCCTCCCTCCTCCCTGTGCCTGGACCCCGCTGTGGGGCAACGGGTTTGATGCTGGGGGTCCCCACCGGTCCCTGGCAGCCCTGGGAGGCTGAAATGCTGTATAAAACCACCTTCAACGCCATTAGAGTCAAGCTTTTTTTTTGTTGAAAAAAGAGAGTTTCTACATGTGTTCAAATCCAACTTGTGATTTGGTTCCCACGGTGCCGTTGGCTTCTGTGTGTCTCCCCGTCGTTTGTTTAAACTAATTATATTAGAAATTAATCTTGACTGCCTTGGGCATCCCGGCCAGTGCCCCGGAGCCAGCGCCGTTGTAAGAGGTGAAGGATGGGATGGTTTAAAAGAAGAAAAAGATCTTCCTTTTGCCTGGCTTGGCCAGGGCAGGCACAGGGTGAAAATTGGAAGATTTTTTTTGGCTTGGGAGTGGGGGAAGTTGTGGTCTGGAAACCTTCTTCAACAATATAATGACGCGCACACAGGTAGCTATTAAAATGAGGCCTTTTGGTTAAAAATACACACTTATCCACTGAGCTCGTTTTTGTTTTGCTTTGCTCATCTGGGAGCAGCCATGATTATAGACAGCGTTGGGTAACGAGGGGCTCGGAGCTACCGTTTGCCCTCCTCAGCTCTGGGGGGCTTTTGGAAAACTCCGGCTGGTGGAAGAGCCCTGCTCCATTCTCCGGGTCCGGGAGGGGCCTGGGAGCCAAAAATGTAAGAAATAAATATTCCCTTCACACGCTGGATGTGGAATAATTCGGGTGCAGAGTGACAACGCTTCCCCACGCTGCTCCTGGGGACCTTATGGCATCTGGTGGCTTCTCTGTGGCATTTTGTTGAGAGATTGAGTGTTTTTGCCTTTTGCTGGCGAGGAATAAAAGGTCATTGCCGGAAGGAGAAGGAGGGGGGGGAAACAGGGGGGGCCATGACTTGATATTCTGCTGAAATCTGAGTCTCCCCTTTCTTCCCCATCCACGTGTCGTGGCTCTGCTTACGCGCAGACACGAGGGGCTGGGACCCGGCATCACGTCGGGGACACAATGGCTCTCAGTTGGGCTCGGTTGGCCCTGCCGACCCTCCAGGCTGGTCCTTCCCACCCGCCATGAATCGCTTTATTCACGGGGTAACAGAGTGGGGGGGGAAATGGGGGGGTTCCAAAGTTCAGGGCCAGGCCCCGGCGTGACGTCCTCCTCCTGGCCACCCACCGGCCCTCGCAAATGCCGGGGTCGTGTCCCGCTCCTGCTGGGGAGTCTCAGCCTCCAGTTTTGCTTCTGTACCCTCCCTACCCCGAGGAATTTTTTTGTCAAGGCCGGGGTGAGATGAAAAGGCCACAAAGCTCTTTGCGGGCGGGATGGGAGATGCCTGGTTGAATTTTGGAATTTTATCTGAATTAATTTCCTTTTTCTCGCTTGTCACGAGCAACTCGACTGGTTGGAGCTTCCTGCGCCGGGGCTGGGAACAGCCACGTTTGAACCAAAACCTCTTTCCAGAGAGCAAAACGTAACCCGCTGGAGACAGAAGCTGGATGAAACCCCCAAAATTCCCGACTCTGGCACCTCGGCAACGAGGCAGTGCTGTCTTTCTAGGCTGAGCTTTATTTAGAGCAGGAGTAGGCTTGTTTTGGGAAACAGCCTCGCACGGACGGGTGAGATGTTTGCTAAATCTCAGCAGATGCTGTGGATGGGGGTCTCTTGAATGCATCCTCATCCTCCTCTTCCTCACCGCTCCCCCACGGCCACGTGTTTTTGGGGGAGAGAGGAGAAAACACTCCAGCAATTTGCTTGCCCATCATTCCAAAAAAATAAAGAGAAATAGAGTGCTGGATCTTACCATATCACCACCCTCCCATCACACCTGCTGTGTCTAATTTATGGCCATCTACAAGATTTTTTTTTTAAGGTTCATGGAACCTCATAAAACCAAATATTGTCACTGCTCGTAGTTGGGCTCCCAAATTCCTCCCCTTTTGCTTCCCCCAAGCTCTTGTGGGTGACTTTTTTTTTGTTGTTCCGAGCGGGGAAGGGGGTTTTAGGAGTGTGACAGCTCCTTCTCCGAGTGCTGCCTCTCGGCACCGCTGCAACAGCTGGTATTTACTGGGAGAAAAAAAAAAAAAAGAATATGTTAAACAAATGTTGATAGTGAGGCGGCGTGAAGCACGTGTTTTTCGTGTTGCACCACGGCGTGTTATTGGTCTGCCCCGGGGGGGATTCCGACGCAGGACTGCTGAGCCATATGCCTCTTGGCAGGGAGCTCTCCCAAAGTGGACTGAGGAGCTGGCATCCGTGGCAATTCGGGAGTGGAACTGTCTGGTTGTGCGACGTTTTCACTCCCCAGATCTCCATCAGGCGCCATCCGAGGTTGACGTGAAGGAGTTTTGTGAAATACTCGGGGAGGGAGGTGAGGAAGAGGAGCTGCCTGTCTCCAAAAAGGGTGGTCGCTGCCTGGATTGATGCCTTTTAGAAAGGGATGGGGAGGAACTTCTTGCTTGCGCGATGTTTAACTCCCCAGATCTCCATCAGGTGCCATCCGAGGCTGATGCGCAGGTGTTTTCTGAAATATTTAGGGAGGGAGGTGAGGAAGAGGAGCTGCCTTCTCCAGAAGGTTGACCACTGGCTGGATTGATGCCTGTTAGAGAAGGACAAGCAGGAACTATTTGCTTGTGCGGTATTTAACTCGTAAACAGAGGTTTATCAGGCACAAGCCAGAGGTGATGCAGAGGTGTTTTCTGAAATTTTTGGGGAGGGAGGTGAGGAAGAGGAGCTGCCTGTCTCACAGGAGAGCCTGGAGCTGGATTGATGCCTGTTAGAAAGGACGGGGGGAGGGCACAGAGGTGGCAGGCGTAGCTGGGTTGGAGCCTAAGAGGAGGTTTTTGGGTGGTTATTCATTTTGTTTTCCATGTTTTGGAGCCGTGCTGTGACCACACTGGGCAGGTGCGACGCAAAACACAAGACCGAGGCGCCCGTTTTCTTTCCAGTGAATCAATATTGATTTTTATTTTATTTTTTATTTGTTTTTTTTACCCTCCCCGTGCCCCAAAATCCCTCTTCCCCTCTTCTCTCCGGCTTTCAACGATACCGGGAGATGTGGAGAGGAGCATGGGATAAAATTAGATGGGATGAAGCAACTGGATACCAAAGCAGTGAGCTCCCAAATGCTCCAAAATGCTTTTTTTTGCACATCCCAAAGGTATTATCCCAGCAAAACCGAAACCCTGCTCCTGCCAACCGGGCACCTCAGCTCCTGGGATGGGAAATGTCAGCGCCCGGCACGGTCCTGGGAGCATGATTAGCACGTGGTTATTCCTTAATTATTATTATTTTTATTATTTTTAATTTTTTTTCTGCCTGCTTCGTACAGGTAGCTAAAACCCAGTGTTATCGTTGAGCCACAACCGTGTTTCACAACCGAGCTTAAAATGGATATTTTTGTAGCATAGTCAGGGCCTAAAACAGCCTTGCAAAATTCTGCTCGCCCACGCGCCTGGCGTGAGTAATTTTCTTTTGATGGGTGAGTAAAATATCATTTTTTTTTTTTTTTTTCATGCTCATCTTGGAATGGGTGGGAGAGTAGATTCTGACATTATTATTTTGATTTTTTTTTTTTTATTTGCTTTTTAACACTGACACTGTGCTTTGGCTCCCTGTGAGCTGTGGAGATCTGAGGGACCCCTGCTCCTGGGAGCTCCCCTGGGGGCTCCCTCGGCCGCCCGACTCCAGGACGGTGCCTAAACCAACATAAAATAGGTCTTTCCACCTTTTTTTTCTTTTTTTTTTTCCCCCCTTTCTCTGCAAAAAAAGGCTCGCCCTGACATCCATCTGGGCCTCAATGCCTTCGAGTTTGTAGGGATGAGGTTGAAAAGCAAAGTGGGGATGGATGAGTTTCTATCCCTGCCCCTCACCACCCCCGTGACCTCCCCTCTCCTCTCTGCCGAAAAGAAAACCCAACCCCGAATTTGGCTCAGCCTCTCCCTCGACAGAAGCTGTTTGTGATCCGTTTGAATCATATTTTTTTTTTGCCTTTTTTTAAAAAAAAATATTTTTTTTTTTTTTTTTTTTTTGGTGCTTTCTCGCTGTGTTTGGAGCGGTTGCTAAGAGTTCCTGTGAGGATGGGAAGAGGGAGAGGAGGGGGGAGGAAGAAAAAAAAACCTGGGGTGGGACGATGCATGCGGTTTCCATGGAGACCGTGTAGTACAGCGAGGCCTCCGGAGCGATGCTCCAGGCAGGGGCTGCCTTCCTGCCTTTCTCACCTGAGTAGGGCTGGGGTCCCCCCCCATCGCCCCCTCCCCAACACCGGGACGACCCGCACGGCCACAGATTTCCAGCTTTTGGCATTTATTTTAGGTTTTTTTGGAAGCCCAAAGTTATTAGACTCCGTGGTCCGGGTGCCCTGGGCTGGTTTGCACGTGCGCGGCGCGTCTCCTCGTCACTGGTTAGGACTGGGGGACATTAATGAGATAATTACTCTGGTCTTACCCCCCCCAGGACTTCCAGGCTGCCCTGGTTTTCCCCGTATCTCATCAGGAAAAGCTTCTCGATAATGGTGGTGAGAAAGTGGAAGTTGTTACCTCCACGATCGCATCCTTGGATGCTCCTGGCGTTCCTCTTGAGGTTTTTGGGAAGGTTTTGATTTTTCCTGTGACTGGGCACATCTCCTGGCTGCAAATACAGAACTCCTGGAGTTCTGTCCCAAAGCAGGGCTTGGGGAAAGGCTCCCCACTCTCACAGGGGGAATTTCGGGGCTGGCTTGGGGTTGATTTTTGGCTTCACGGAGGAGTAGGCATCAACAGATGGTTTTATAGAAGCCCTCAGCTTTGGGAAGACCGGCCTCGATGGGTTGGGGTCACCCCTTGCAGGAGGCAGAGAGGGAGAGAGAGGTTTCTTTCTGTTGAAAAAATTGAGATTTTTATTTTTTTTTATTTTTTTTGTTTGGGGGTGGAAATTCGACGAGTGAAAAGCTCTGGAGGAAATCCAGGCTGGGGCTGGCAGGGGGGGGAAAAAAACCCAACAACCAAAACAACCCAAACCCCCTGAAACTTTCCACGGGAAGCGGGCACTTTTCACAAAACAGGGGTTTGATTGACGGGCTGAGGGTGGTGGTGGTGGTGGATAAACACCGGTTACCACCAGTTCAAACCACCTTTAAACCAGTGGGTCCCTGGAAAATGCCACCCTCCTGGGGCAGAAATAGTGATTTTTTTTGATGGTGCGAGGTTTCGGCATCGCTTTTCCTGGGGAATTAAAGTTAATTTGTACATCGCCCCGTCTCGGCTCTCCCTGCCCCTTCCCTGGTGTGCTGCCTCTCTGTCTGTCTGTCTGTCTGTCTGTCCATCCTTCCTTCCCTCCCCAGCCCCTGGTTTGGCAGCGAGGGGCTCGGCATCCCCCGGGGGGGGGGGAAAAACCCTCAGAGGGTCTTTTGGGGCTTGATTAGGGGTTGCAAAGCGACGTTCTACCACGTCCTATGGGGGGAAAGGGTCTCACCCCCCCCTTCCTTCTTTATCTCTCCCCAAATGTTGGGGGGGGGGGTGCCAGATTTTGATGTCCCACTCCCTCCAAGGTGGCAAAAGGACCGTCAACCTCCCCAAATTAGCCATGATTTAACCCGATTCATGCCAGCAAGCTCCTGTGTGCCTTCCTTTCGGGGGGGGGGGGGACGACGACTCCCAACTCCCCCCAGACTTCATCGAGCTGTATTTTTTTCCCCCCCCTCCTTCTTCCTTCCCCCCCTCTCCCTGGCCTGTGAGGTTTTTTAGCAACTCTCCCGTGCCTCCGGAGGAGAATTAGCCTCTTTGGTGTGTGGCCCATGGAAAAGCCAAGTAAATAGATGACATTTCTGGGGAAACTTGAGAGCAAATTAACCACAGCTTCTCCCACCTTCCCCTCCCTGGGGTTCCTGAGCATCCCCGAGGAGAAGTTTGCAGGATTCTCTCCACCCACACTTTTTTTTTTCCCCTACTTTAAGCAATTCCCACCCCCTCCCTGCAGTTTTTCACCCTCCTCCCTCCCAGCTGAACCCCACCGCTTTCCCAAACTCCCAGTGACCTTCCCAGGAGTGGGGTGAGGTTGGGGGGGGATGTGGAAGATTTGGGTGGCTGATATGGGGTGGGGGGGGTGGGGGGGGAGAGGGACCAAGGATGCTCCCCTCAACCCCCCGCGTTCCCCGGGGTGGGAAGGCTCTGGCTGTGACTCAGCGCTCGCGCTCTTCAGGAACGGGATTTCAAGGGATTTCACACCCCAAACACAACCCCAGCTTTCTCTCGCTCAGCAGAAATGAGAGATGCAAAAAAAAAAAAAAAAAAAAATTAAAAAAAAAATGCACCCGTTTTGGTTTTTTTTTTCATCAGAAATACCTCTTTTTAGGGTAAGGGTGATCACCGTGGCACGCCGGCAATCCAAAAGCTACCGACCCACCTCTCTCCAATTTATTTTCCATCCTGTGTTTCCCAAACAGAGTAAAACCACCCAGAAATGCCTCCTTCATTTATTTTTTCAGCAAATGGTTGTAACGTGGCCGTATCAGGCCCGTGTCGGTGTGTCCCCCCCCTCCCTCTCTGCCCCAGAGAGGGGCAAAAATTCTCAGTGCTGTGAATTTTGAAGGTGCATCCCCTTATTTGAAAAGCTTAGAGAAGATCCCGACCTCTCCTTCTTTTTTCCTTCCTTCCTCCTTTTGTTCCTGCTTCTGCCTCAGTTCTTTTTATTCCCCCCCCCTCGCAGAACCCTGGTAAAAAAGGCAAAGATTCAGCAACCGGGATTATTATCTCAAATTGTAAAGTAGCAACAACAACAAGAAGAAGAAATTGCTGTAGATATTACTTGCACAGGGTTATTTTTTAGAGGTTTTACCAAGACAGACATAATTAGCCAACTGGCATCGGGGATGTTAATAGAGATATTTATTGCTTCAGAGTGGATTCCCAGCCTTCTGAAGTACTTTTTTTTTTGTTCTGGAAGAAAGTAACTGGGATTTTATGTATTTATTTATTTATTTATTCTCCTTTTTCCCCCTCTGTGATGAAGCAGAGATTGGGATGGGATGGGACCCCCCCCCTCCTTTTGCTTTCCCCTTGGCTGCTGCTGCCCCGGTGGTACCCAACCCATGCCCATTCCCCACATCCCTCTTTTATTACCAGAATTCCCTTCATTTAACCCAATTTTCCAGCGGGTGATGGTTGGGATTCCTTCTCTGAATACCCCGCATCGGTGGGGTTAGCCAGACAAGGAAGAGGGGAACTTTGTGTGCAATTAATCCTTTCATCACCCATTTAATTGTGCTGACCCCCTAGGAACCAGCCCAACTCCAGCCTGAACCCTGTGCTTGCCCCCGCGCTGCCAGAGATTGCCCAGTAGCCACCGTGGCTAGTTGGGCAAGCTGGTTTTTCTTGGGGTAACTCGCTCCCCTGGGTAAAAACCACATTTTTTCCCTTCCTTCCACCACGATAGGTTGATGCCATCACTTCCAAAAACATCCAGTGACGGCACCTGGCTGGGGACGGGACAGCCTGTGCCTGCGAGAGAGAGGCCTCATTTTAGTTTATATTTTTAAGAAAACACAAAGGCAAAAAAGCCCTTTTTTTTTTTTTTTTTGACGCTTTCTTCCTGTAAGGCACCACACGCCCGGTTATTGACAGGGTAATTATATACCAGAGGATTGTTTGTTTATAAAAGAAGTGTGATTCACAGCTGCCGGGCCTGCTACGGGAGCTGGAAAGGGTTAACAACCTAAAATTATATCGGTCCCACCGAAGAACCATAAACAGGAAGTTCTTCAGAAAAAAAAAAAAAATATTAAATTTAAACCTGGTGACTCAGGTTGGCCTGTGCTCCTGGAGCTGCTCAGGAGGTAGGGATGGGGTTGCAGCCCCGGTTGATTACGGGTGGCTTAATTACACCTTTGGTTTGAAAACAGCGGAGAAGATGGGCAGGAGGGGACTGGGTTGGTGGATAATCTTGGTTCTGCTTTGGTTGGGTGGATGGTGAGTCTCTTCCTGGAGAGGACTTTCTCCCATCACGTGGCATCGCTCGTATTTACAGAATCACAGAATGATATGGGGTGGGAAGGGACCTCTGGAGATCATCTCCTCCCACCCCCTGCCAGAGCAGGGCCACCCAGAGCAGGTCCCACAGGAACGTGTCCAGGGAGTCTTTGAATGTCTCCAGAGAAGGAGACCCCACCACCTCTCTGGGCAGCCTCTGCCAGGGCTCTGCCACCCTCACCCCAAAGAACTTCCTCCTCATCTTTAGGTGGAACTTCTCATGGTCAAGTTTGTGCCCGTTCCCTCTTG
>BJBW01013186.1:1746-16312 GCA_004320125.1 Scolopax mira | reverse complement strand
AGCAGTTCCCTGTCCTTCTGCAACTGGGGAGCCCAGAACAGGACCCAGTGCTCCAGATGGGGCCTCACCAGGGCAGAGCAGAGGGGGAGGATGACCTCTGATTTATTTGCAATCACAAATAAATCAGGCAGATAAGCTGCCCTGTAGCTCAGGGTGGGAGCACCTGGAAAGGAAGGACACGTGAACAGCAAAGAGAAGGAGCTGCTCTCCCTGCCCATGGATCAGAGTCTTCATAGTAGGAAATACATCAATATAGGTATAACCATTCATATTGACTCACTTATTAGTCACGGCAGTAGAGGTCATTCATCAAAGAGCTGCTTCCATTTCTGTTGATGTAACTGATGGAGACCAAGCTTGGATCCCTTAACTCATTTTAAAAATTAAATAAGAAAATGAAGAAGTATAAGGTACTTGCCTTGATGTCGCACGTGAAGAACTTAGGAACCCTGCAGTCCCCGAGTTCTGCAGCCCGTGCAAGCCCTGGGCTTGTACCCTGCCTTTCACCCAGGTGCCCCCACAGACGTAAACCTTCCTACCCCCTTTCCAGGTAACTCCAGCAAGGAAGAGAGGAATTACTACATGCCCCTTCCAGAAATCGAATGCGACAGGTCAGACTAACATAAGTTAGTCTAATCATTTACTTCCCTTCCAGCTGCTGGCGTGAGTGTGTCTGTTGGAAAGCTAAAAATTTACTGTGATGTTCCAGAAGGTGGTCACCAGGCTCAGGCAGAGAGCAAGGGCAGAGAACTGCCCACAGAGACACCCACATGGGTTCTGTGGGAAAATAAATACATCCCAACATCACCTTTCTCCCACCACCTGCACTTCTTTCCTCCCAGGACGGAGGGAGTGATCACCAGTAGGATCAACAACATCCCACCACGGCAGAAGAAGTGGATTTCTCTAGGAGGGAGATGATCATCCTTTTAAAAGACTGGAACTACAAGAGCCAGATTTAAAGAAACAAGAATTGTCCTTTCCTCTCCACCTCTTCACTTAAAGTTCAAGAAGTTGCAGTAGGTTGGGTTTTTTTTCCTCTGTAGAAGTAAAATAAAAGCGGTGGGGAGGAGGAAGGCTTGTTTAGCTTGGACACATCCTGAATTCTAAGGCTGGTCACCCCTGGGAAAGCTTTGCTTATGGGAAACAAGAAAGGATACGCTGGTTACATCAGCAAGAGAAGGTTTATATGCTCCAGAGGTTGCACAACAGATGAGAAGGAGCAAAAAAAAAAAAAATAAAAATCGGGATGACAGTGACACCAGGAGCAAAGACCTGGTTAGAACTTTTGAATCCTAAACTGCCTCATGACCCCGCATCTCTTCTGGGTGGATTCTTTAGTTATTCCATCAAAAAACGCTGCTATACCGGTTTTTTGTTGGGTTTGGGGGGTTTTGGGGTTGTTTTTTTTTTCAAAGTTACTAATCAGCACTGTCAAGCTCCACCGCTGCTGGGGGTGTGTGGGCGAGGCTGAGAGGAGGATGAGGAGGAAGGCTCAGCAGAGGCTACAGGTAGGACCAAGCAGCAGCAGAAGCTCCCCACATTCAACGTGCGTGTCTCCCCCCGCGGACCTTCGCCCCCAGGGGCCGGTTCCGCCACTAAACCGGAGCCACCAACCGCCTCGACCCGACCCGACCCGACGGAGACCCCGCGTTCCTCCCCGAGCCTCCCGCCCCTTCCTCCCGCAGCGGGGACTGCCCCGCACCCGGAGGGCTCCGCCGCTCCGCTCCCGGCTCCGTTACCTCCCGCCGGCGGTGGCCAAGCTCTGGTCGGTGCCTCTGCCCCGGCGGGGCGTTTTATAACCGGGTCCGGGCGGCGGGTTACATAAACGGGCGGCGGGGAGTGCCCGCCGCTCTCACGCAAACCCCGCCGGGACGCGGCGGTGATGGAGACCCGCTTCCCCACGCAACTCCCTCCGCCACGCTTCAGCCCCGCCCGGTCCGGCGACCCCCGGGACGATGCACCCCCCCCCAACTCCCCCGCACCTTCTCCCGAAGCCGGAGCGCCCCAGGTTGCGTGGATGGATGGAGCTGCGGGAGCCGGTTCCCCCGGCGTGGCTGAGCCCACACCCCCCACTCAGGGCAGCCCCGCGATGTCAGCCCGCCCTCCCCGGGGCGGGGAGAGGAGGAGGAGGAGGAGGAGGAGGAGGAAGAGGAGTAGGGGGAGAGGGAGGGGGGAAGCAACAGGGTTATCTCGTTGGAAATCACCGAAACCGGGGGGAAGGGGCATCGGGTGTGTCCGGTAAATTCCAACCCCCCCTCTGCCCCCCCGCACATCCCAGGTCCAGCAGATGGAGGGTGGGAAGCAGCACCCAGCACCCACTGTGTCTCCCACCTTCTGGAAAGGTCACCGCACCCCGATCATCACCCCCAGGGGATGGTTCCACTCCAGCTGAGGCCACAGGAGCCCTGGGAGCCCTTCCAAGAGTGACACTGCCACCCTGATGCTCCTCGGGTGCCCTGTGCCCAAGGGGCTCACAGCAGCCCCGCTGGGGCCACCCGTTGCCCATCGGGCAACCTCTCTGTGCTGCCACGTGGTCCCAGCCAGGAGAAGGTGTGAAAGCAGGAAGGCTGGATCTCCTTCTGTTTATTGTCGAGGCTTCTCCTCACCCCCTTGTTCCCAAGCACTATTGTCTTTATAAATAAACTCCCTCTCCCCAGGCTCCTCGGTGTTATGAACACAGGAAAAAAAGGGACTTTTTTTTTTTTTTTATGGTTTATAAATATGATTTATAGCAGAGCTGTCAACTCACCACATTAATTGCCTCCGGCTGGACTACTGTCTGCCGTTCCATGCCACATCGATTTATGGCTCAGCTGAGCCAAAGTGCACCTCCAGCTGCCCAATCCAGGCCAGTAATAAAAACTCTCAAGGTTTACCTGTCCCCTTTCCAGCTCCTTCCTCTCTCCCTGCACCCGATGCCCTCCATGCAGAAGACACATCTCACGTGGCTGCGTGTTCTGCAGGGCTGACAGGAGCCCAGACCAGGAGGGATTAAGGAGGTGTCGAAACAGCCTTAGATGTAGCCAGGGGAGCGAGTTTTTTTCCATAGGTACGCCCAAGGATGGGGCTTGCTGAATAAGAATGTTATCTTCAGTGGCCCTGTGGGTCAGAAGCAGACTGGAGTTCATGTTTCCGTTGTGATTTAACTTCCTCTTTCGAGGAAAATTTGCTTACGTAGAAAACTTTTACCCTAGTGTTTCACCCGCTGCAGCCGTGTCTCTGCCTCCAAGCCTGTTTCCACCCTAAACGCTCACGGGCCCTCCATGTGCTGCACTGACAGTCTTCTTGCCACGTGAGAAGAGAAAAAAAAACCCACAATCCTGTGTTCTTGAGAGCAGAGGTGAACCTCTTCTGAGTCATGAACTTGCTGCTCCATGCAGTGCCTGCATGGTGGTGCAGGAGAACCGCTCGCTGAAGGAGCACCATTAAAGGTTCAGGTGACTCTGGATGGCTGTTTCAGGTGCTCAGCGGTTCCTCAGGCAGAGGCGAGGTGTGCCTTCATGCTGGCCATCTTGGGGAATGGCACTGCTCCTCCCATGCTCCACAGAATGAAAAAAAAAACCCCACTTTTCAACCCCCCTGTGCCTAAGCACATCCCCGTGGCATAGAAATAGAGACTGGGTGAGGAACCAGATCTACAGCATCGGGCTGGAAGCTCTGGTTCTCCTCGAGCCTGTTCTTCAAGCAAGTGTCTCCTGGGCTTCTTCAAGGGCTTTTTGATCTTCAGTCTGTCCCATCTCCCACCCGAGCTGTGAGTATTTTTCAACTGTACCATTTTACTGATCAGGTTGACCTAGCTCATGCTGTTGCTGAGGGAGGTTTCTGCCAGTACCAAAGCAGAAAAGCGTGGGGTGGTGGTGATTTTTTTAAGATGAATAACTTGTAAGGAGCCCGAGGAGAGCTTGATATCTCACCACTCTCTCACTGATATCACTCCCACCACCCCATGGGTCAGCGGGGGCTGGCACCTCTTTCTGCTGCTCATCCATGGAGAAGGGCATTTTCCCCTCTTGACTGTCACCCTTTGCTGCTGGTTGGAGGACGTGGCCTTTACGGAAAGACAACAAAGTCATTAGCCCAGTGTAAAGCTCTATCAAGCTCTGAGCTGCAAAGCCCTTTGCCTTTACTGAGTGACGTTCAACAAACAACACGACAGACCTTGCCTTGGGACGCTGCCATAGCACGGCAGGAGCAACCTGGGTCATGTTTGAGGTCTCATAGAGGTTTTAAGCCCAGGTTTGGGATCTTGGCTCTTCTTCCTTAGCCCCTGCTGCCCTGTGCCTCCCATCTGTCCATCTCTTCTGTCCGTCTTCCTGCAGCCTGAGCCACAGCATCGCAAAAATAACACCCATTTGAGGGGGGTGCTGAGGGTTCCCTCTGGTCCAGCTTTCCACATGGGCCAAGACTTGCCACCCCTCAATGGAGTCAGGCATGGCTTTGTCTAGCAGAATGGCCAGACACAAAATTTTTGAGATCCCTTTCTCCCCTGCTTTTCTTTAGGATGCTGTTCCCTTTGCCCTAAGGATCCAGGTCGGTTTGGGTTTGTTTTTTTTTAACAATCCTGCCTAATGCTGGATTTCACGAGGCTCATAAAATATTTCAGGGGCTCGGGCCAGCAAAAGAGTTCATGAGAAATATGAGCAGGAGGAACCGCGTGCTGACGAGCTATTATTGCCTTCTTCCCCAAAAGAAGCAGCCCCCAAAGCTCTCTGTACAAAAAAAAGCAGCTCTTGAGATCCACGCAGGAGACGGCGATATCCGACACGGTGCGTGATGAAGAGAGATTTTCTAGCTCTTCCTTCCCACGAGCTCCTGTAATCCATTCTAAAGGATGCACCCTGTACAGATGTGTACACGTGTGCTGAATCTGCCACATCTACAAATTCACCACTCCGGGCACACACACACAAAAAAGTATTTCATCTTGCTTTTTTCCACCCTGATTGCTCCTCACGCCGCAGCTAGTGCTGACTGGCCTCCCTTCCTTGGTTAAAGTGCTGCTTGCCTCGGGGAAGCTGGTTTTTGCAAGAGTTGCAGATTATGCAGAAGAAATCTGACTTTGTCAAGTTTTGTTAATCATTTAGTCCATTATCTGAATCCGTAGAAGCACTAAATCCTTAATTGGCTGAAGATAAGAAAGGATCCAAGCAAATCTAAGAGTAAAGGAAATCAATGTGTAACTAACGCGCTCTGCTGAGAGATAATCCTCCAAGAAAACTTGACTCCAGCAGAAATCATGGATACCTAAGCTATAGGATCAATAGAACTACACACAGGTGGGACCTGGATAAAGCAAATAGTTAGATAAGGATATAATATCTGTCCCCTAACACATCTAGAGCAGTTCTTCAGTAGTTGCAAAGCTGGCACCACGAACGCGCTCAGATATTTAGAGCTCCAGTTTGCTGTTCTCAGTAACATTAGAGAGAACCTGGGACTACCATAAGATCCTTCAAGAAGGACAGGGAACTGCTGGAGAGGGTACAACAAAGGGCCACAAAGATGATTAAGGGTCTGAAGCATCTCTCCTATGAGAAAAGGCTGAGGGACTTGGGTCTTTTTAGTCTGGAGAAGAGAAGACTGAGGGCGGGATCTGATCAATGCCTAGAAATACTTAAAGGGAGGGTGTCAGGAGGTCGGGGCTGGTCTTTTCTCAGTGATGCCCAGTGACAGGATAAGAAGAAATAGGCACAAACTTGAGTATAAGAAGCTCTACTTAAAGATGAGGAGGAACTTCTTTCCTGTGAGGGTGGCAGAGCCCTGGCAGAGGCTGTCCAGAAGAGGTGGTGGAGTCTCCTTCTCTGGAGACATTCCAAACCCACCTGGACACGTTCCTGTGCAACCTGCTCTGTGTAGACCCGTTCTGGTGGGGGGTTGGACTAGATGATCTCAAGATGATCTCCCTTCCAACTTCATATGATTCTATGGTGCTCTCCTTGCTGTTTGCAAGGCAGGGCCGGGCACTCCATCATTCTGCTTCCCTTCCCAGGGCCCCAGTGCCCGCAGGAGGATAACAGGATTAAAGTGTCCTTTTTTATCTGTCCCAACACAGCTCTCCAGAGGTCAGCCCCCTCCCTAAACACCAATGTTGACATACGCAACGTTACGTAGATATTTCACCTCCTTCCTCAGGAGCAAAGTCCAGGCTGCCCCACCAGCCATTCCTAAAAACTGTTTAACTTTTATCTGCTCCCAAGTCGCAGGCTACTGCAAATCAGGGTATTATTTTTTTCTGTAGCAGCCCCCGGAGGGAGTCAGACTTGTTTGCAGTTGGGGCTGCACACCCGGAGCCAGAGGGTGTCCTTCCCCAGGGGGACACCCCACAACAGTACAACCTGGGGCAGTGTGACAGCAAACAGCTTATGCTCCAGAAAATGAGAAATAAGAAACTCTTGTCTCATCCATAACTTCCTTTTCCTTGATGCCTTATGGTGCTGGTATGTCCTTGACAGAGAACTACGTGCCACCTCCTTCCAAGACAGGGCAGAGTGAAGGAGAAAGGCTCAGAAATCTCAGCTGTCCCCTACTCTGGTGCAGACAGCAGGAAAATCACATTCTCCAGCAGGGAAACTGAGGCAGAAAGATGGACAATCACCAGGTGGCAAGTCTTATCCAAGAGAACCCAAACCAGATATTTGACTTAAGGATGAAGGGGAGAACAAACAGAAGGAGGAACCTGGGTGAGCAGCTCACCCAGCGACACCACAGCAAAAAGCTCCACGCTCCTATGCTACTTATGCCTGAGCTCTGTGTACCCACCTTCTAGCTGGCCCAACTGGTTATCTTCCACAGGTCTCAGGTGCACCTCAAAATTCAGCTATTTCTTTCAGTGGAGCCACTGCCTGGCGTTTGTCTTGGCCAAGGGGTCTCAAGGTTGTTTTTTGATAGTGCTGCTCTGCTCCTCTCCAGGCTTAATTTTTGTCTCCTAGGCTGAAAACTACTGTGTGAGTGGAGATGATGAGGGACAGAGGTTGTCCAGAGCTACTCAGGAACCACTAAAGGGCAGCTGGGTGTCCTAGAGCAGGAGACAGTTGTCAGTAATTTGGGGGAGGCAGGGGGAGTAGAGAATGATGACAAAAAAGCTAAAGTAGGTCTGAATGGAGGTAAATGAAAGCATGGGTGTGGAAGGCAAGCGTTGATGGCACTGTGCTTAGCAGCTCACCAGGGTGTCAACTCACATAGGGCAAGCTTCTCCAGGTTCTCAGACTGCGAAAGAAAGGACAGTAAGTAAATCTTAATGACTCACAGAGGAGGGACAGGATAAAAAACTGAACTCTGTCATTTCCTTAAAAAAAAAAAAAGTATGTTCAGAAACAAGAGATCGTTAGAACTCCATAACTGGCATGTCTTCTTCTGTGTCATCACAAGGACCTCTGACCACAGCACCTGGACAGGACCTTGGTGCCCAAATCCCTAATAGGCCATTTGGACACATCTCTTGGTGCTCATGAGCACACAGGAAGAGAAGGGAAGTGAGTGGATTTGGTTCTGTTTTAAAGTGAAGGAACCATCGAGCTTCACTGCAATTTTTCCCCCATTCCCGGTGCTTGCATTGCCCACCTCTGCACCGATCTCTGTCCAATTCAGCCTTCTCTTCTGCTCTGCTTTCAGCAGCTTTGCAGGACCAACAGTCTTACCAAGGCCACTCGTGTCTCACCTTAGAGCTAAAGACCTCCATAGCCTGGTTCTGCAACCAGAACATGGCCCAGAGACCACTCCCTTCCATCAAAGCCTACAGGTCTGTTCCCCAGGATGGGCCATTCCCGTAGAAGGCCTTCCTTTTCCCTAATGCAAGAAACAGGCAAGCATGCAACTTAGCTCCTGGGGTTTTCCTTCCTGAAAGGTCTCCTAGCCCTCTCCCACAAATCTACCCAAACCCGGGAAGGCTGGTGAAATCAGAGCAGGAAAGACCTTTTAATAAAGTGTGTCCGTCATACAGAGAAGGTGATCAAGGAGGCTTTTCTGGGGCTCTACTGTGTACTTCTCCTCCACCTTGCTCTTGGAAAGCCTAGACATGGATTGGATGTCCCAAGAGCTTCCTTTTCCTTCAAGGGTCAGAGGGCTGGAGCACCTCTAGCTGTGAGGAGAGGTTGAGAGAGTTGAGGTTCTTCATCCTGGAGAAGAGAAGGCTCCAGGGAGACCGTAGAACCCCTTTGAGTCCCTAAAGGGGCTCCAGGAGAGATGGGGAAGGACTCTTGAGCAGGGAGGGGAGCAATAGGACAAGGTGGAACATCTTTAAACTGAAAGAGGGAGATTTAGATTGGATTTTAGGAAGGAATTCTTTGCTGTGAGGGTGGTGAGACCCTGGAACAGGTTGCCCCGAGAAGCTGTGGCTGCCCCATCCCTGGAGGGGTTCAAGGCCAGGCTGGATGGGGCTTGGAGCAACCTGGTCTGGTGGAAGGTATTCCTGCCCAGGGCAGGGTTTTGGAAGTGGATGATCTTTAAGGTCCCTTCCAACCCAAAACATTCTATGATTCTGGGTTAAGACCCCTGTCACTGGCAGGGTTCTCGGTCTCTCTTGGTGACTCGCAGTGACATAGAATCATAGAATTGTCTAGGTTGGAAGGGACCTTAAAGATCATCTAGTCCAAGAATGGACCATGTCCCAGCGAAGCCTGGTGTGATCTCAGGGTGGAGACCCGTCACCAAACACCCACGTTGTTTTGTCACCTGAGCATTTGCATTCCTCCTTCAGCTCTTCTGGGCCAGGGCTTGGCCTTTGCTGGCCTCACCCCAGGGGCTGGCACCCTTCTTCCACTCACGTGGACACCTGGCATGTGTGCAACATGGCTGGCCAGCCACCAGCTACGCCTGGCATTTGCCACCTCTGAAACCAGGCCACAAGCAAGTCTTCCTAGTTAATTCCTCAACCGTTGAATTCTGCCGCTTCTTTCCAAAACCTGGTGTATTCTTTTTTAATATATCCCTTGGCCTTTGAGCCCAGGAAAGGGGCTGGACCTGGCACCCACTGGAATTCCTCCTGCTTCTTCTGCTCTCCCAGCGCTGGGCTCCTTGCTTCCAGGCTTGGAGGCCCTGAATGAGGGCTTTTGTGACCAGCAGAAGAATGGCATGGGACTTAAGCTGGCCCACCAGATGATGCCCTCCCTTCTCACTGGTTACTTAAAAGTTCCATAAATACTGATAATTGTTCCCTGATGTTGCTCTTTTCTTTCCTAAGTGCCTCCTGCCACCATGAGTTTGTAAAACAGGCAGGAGCAAGATGGTCTCCACCACATGGTCTCCTGTGCTAGAGGAGGCTGACCAGCCAGGCAGCAGCAGCTCTGGGCTGATGTCACCCATTAATAAGGACTTTTCAAAGTCCAAAAAAAATCCTGTACTAACCCCGTTTCAAAGGCTGGGGAGAGAACAGCCGTAGCCGGCCAGAGATGGTCAAAGCTTGCAACGAATACTCAGGTGGGAAGGATGTAGCATCAACACAAAGCGTGTTTTGGAAACCCTGGATTTTGCTTATGAAGTTTTGCCACCGAGAAAGTAATTTTTTTTCCGTGGCTCAGCTTTGTGAAGTTTGCCACCAACCTCCTTCAAAAAGAGGGAGCAGAGAAGGGCTGGGAGTGGTGCTGACTGACATCTGCTGGTAAACTCAACGCTGTTGATAAGATAACAAACTCCAGAAGCTGGGCTGTGTTTGGGAGGGCTCTAGGGTGATACTGCAGGTGGGAAGGCACATTGGAACAAAACGCAGCCATTCACCCGCTGTCGAGGAAAAAAATAATACTTTACTTCCCCCGTGAGTTATACATCACCTAAATAACACCAGCTCTTGGTGGGAGGGTGACAACACACATGTGAGAAGAGAAGCTGGATGAATTTAGCATTCAGTGCTATTTATGTTATTTCTCAACCAGCCAGAGGACACAATTAACAATTATGTACGAGCAATTGCTGGGGACAAGCAATTAATTGCCTTGCCCTACTCTAGGACACATCATATATGTGACAGCACGTTGACAAGGAGCAGACAAGCCACAGTTGCATTGAGATGTATAAGTGAGAGAGAGAAGACATTAATGCAGAAGAGACCCATACCAATGACAGAACCCTTTTTACGCCCAGCAGCATTGGCACCACCAAAATCCCAGCACAGGGTGAAGGGAGTGATCTTTCTGCCTGAAAAGGGAAAAGGAGCTCCCGGGCCAGGCTGTTGATGGATCCAGGAGACCACTGTAGCTTCCAGTTCTTCTCTGATCCCAGCCAGAGCTGGCTCAGGGGCTCGTGAACAGGGCAGCATAAACCCAGAACAACCTCTGCAGCACAAACACAACGATTTACCTCCTCCTGTAGGTAAAGCTTACAGTGCCTGAGACCTGGTTGCCTGGAGCTGATGGCCACTGTCCCATGGAGCTGAGTCCGGCTGTCACACCATTGTCCTCTTGCCTCACCTGCCTTCCCTGGCATCAAGGTGGTATTTTCGGTGGTCTCTGTGCAGAAGGGAGCGGTGGAGGTTGCCTCCTGGTGCAAAATGACAGAGGCTGCAGCATCCCCTGCCTCAGGGGGCAAGTTAACCCTGGGGCTGGTCCTGCAGATGCTTGGCACAGCTCGGGAGGGGAGTGGAAACACAGGGTGTCAATGCCAAGAGGGAGGTCTTGTGCCACCTTTTCTGTTGAGCAGAACAACGAAGCCTAAGGCTTTAGAAAGCCAGGGTTCACAGTTAAATCACTCTCGCTTTCCATTTTCCTAGCAGGACCCTATTTCAGGATCCTGTTGTCCCCACAGCAGTCATTGGTACATTGAGGACCTGAGCCCCAGCCAGCAACATACCTTCCACCAGCTCTACCAGCACAGGATCAACCCCCTGAGGCTTGGATAGTTGCTGCTTGGACCTAGTCCACGCTGCTTGGATCTAGTCCCTGCTGCTAAGCTTAGCTCTTCACAGATCAGCATCCCAACTATGATGTCTATGCAGTAAGGCAGACTCAGGACCTCGCATGGTCTTCCGAGCCTCTGGAAAAGGCAGGCACCCCTTCAGAGATTTCAAAAGAACAATTTCTTGATTTTCCTATTAGGCTTCAGTAGCCATAGTCGGCTATTGAGCCAGGATCTAAAACAGGAGCTTGGAAATTAATTTAAGGAAAAGCCTTCGTCTGTGCTTTTCAACACACGGAGCACCCAGTTCATTAACCCCAAAGGACTCTGTGCACTCTTCAAACCCAGCAGAGGGCACATAGCTCCTCTGTTCAATTACAATTTAGCATACGGATTATCTGTTCAATTAAAATTTGCAAATTAAAGGGCTTATTTCAGGAATTTCTCCTGATCTAGGCCATTTTCTTCCAAAGAAGACAGTAGTTTCAATGCTGAGAGTAGGAGGGAACAAGCAACATCATTGCTCTGAGTTGAGCTGGAAAAGCTGGAAGCAAGAAGGTCTCGCTTGGTTCTGAATTCAGCAGAACCAGGAGTCCAAGAACTGTGGCGATGTCTCGCAGGTAACTCTTGGCTCTGGGGACAGCTCAAACAAACTTGTTTCCTGGACCAAACAGGACCAAAAAAAGAGGAACGTCACAACTTTGTAAATACGGCACTAATTTTGGGAAGTACCTTGAAATGCAATTTAAGGAGTGTGAAAATAGACAACGTAAAGAGATTTCTTGGTGTCAACAGCTGTGTTAGAAACCATATCACCATAAGTCTGCTCACTAACACTCAGGCCTTGGGCTCCACCAGTAGCAGCTACTTCTCCATTGATGAGATTTCAGATGTCCTCCCAACTGCACTGGGAGTCAGCTCTTGTTTTATTAATCCAGAGTTAAGTGCTAGTATCCTCTTTGCTCAGTAACTGAATCCAAGGTACAGAGAAGGTTACCACCAAAGTGCTCTGGAAACAAACTACAACATGGCAAAATTTCTGATAACTAGGTGGACACAAATAACTAAACTTCTCCATCTCACACTAATTATTATGTTCTCCTTTGTTTACACAATTACCATGTCTTTAATCTGGAGAGGACTGTGTTTCTTTGGAACATGTTGCAATATGCCACTCTGAACTTAAGTATCTAAAGAGTTCTGGGGTCTTTGCATCTTGGGAAAGGACAGAGAAAAGGCTTTGCGTGGGCCTGTCAGGAGCAGCAACTTGAAACAACACCCAGTCCAGAGGCAGGGGGGCCTAGAAGTTCTAGCTCTGACATTACACATCATTATGCTGCAGAAAGAGCACCCCCCGATTTTTCACATCACCAGTTTCTGCCAACAGTGGTGTCTGCCTCCAGCCGTCCGGATTGCTCTAGTGGTGGGGGAACAACTGACAGTGATTTAGTACCATGGGAGCCAAACTGGGAGCACTGGGCTCTTGGCTAGAAGCGCACGTCAGACTGAGGCAGGATGTTCTTGGGCACCTGAGACCCCAAAACACTCCACCTGGGCAAGGTGGGGCAGACCCCGTTCTGGGAAGAGTTGCCACTCAGGTTGTTGCCCCCAACATGTTCCATCCCCCAGCTTTCTGGTGCTTCTTTCCCCAGCTGGTCTGGGCTCTGGGGGAGCAGCAGCTCTTCCTGACAGGGGTCTTCCTCCTGTTAACCAGAAGAAAGAATGACCTGCATTGTTAGCAAGCTTCCAAGAAGTCTAGCAACACTCAAGGACAGGGTCAAGGTGTGCACGATACTTAAATATCTTCACAGAATGATATGGGGTTGGAAGGGACCTCTGGAGATAATCTCCTTCAACCCCCTGCCAGAGCAGGTCCACCCAGAGCAGGTTGCACAAGAACGTGTCCAGGTTGGTTTTGAATGTGTCCAGAGAAGGAGACTCCACCACCTCTCTGGGCAGCCTCTGCCAGGGCTCTGCCACCCTCACAGGAGGGCCATTCACATGGCAGGGCTGGTCACCTACCCTGAAGCCGGTTTAAATGCATGGTGGAAAGCTACCAACCTTGCTAACGTTGTCCAGATCCTTCCTCTTCAGATTGTTTCTTTCCAGCACATCTAGCTTGCTCACCACAGCATCGATCTTGGAGCCAATGCTGTTTATGGACTGTTCCAGCTGCAGCACACGTTGCAGGAGGCTGGGGGAGACATGGAGAGCGTTTGCAAGCTTTCTCTTGTGAGGAATGGCAGGATTTGCAGCAGACATCTTACAAAGAATGGGCCAGACCTCAAACAGGAGTGAATGCTGCATGTCAGAGAACTGTCTGGAGTTGTATCTGCAACTGGAGACATAACTCCCTGCTATGCTGTTTTCACCTGTAATCAGTCATCCTGCTTAGGATGGTTCCCAAACAGTTTGGACCACAGCCCGGCCACAGTATAATCCTGTTATTAAATATTGCGACTCCCTCTCCTTTCCTATGTGAATTTTTTTCAGTAGCAGAATCTCCCAATCTCAGGAACTCACGATTCTCTCCTGATTACTTATCCCCTACTCCTCCCGTGGAAGAAACAGCCAAGTGTTATTCCCAGACCTGGAGGAGGAAGGCCAACTAGGCTGTAAAACAGGGATATTTATTCCCAACAGAACCTTCTGCAAAGGTATCAGCTTCCCTTGGCCCAGTTATCAGGGCTACCTCCTGACCTGAAAGGCAACAGCGTATTGCCTGTGGCCAGCTGACAGCTGCAGAGGTTATTCAAGAGGGCAGAAAGCAAAATTTCTTCACCCAGCCTTTTGCAGGAACAAGCAAACCACAAGAACTTGTCCCAGTTCTCTCCCGACCTGCTCGTTTACACACATGCAAGGTAAAAAGGGACATCTTCCTGAAACTGCTCAGCACCAGTGTAAATAGTTCTATAAGAGAATAAAGTAGCAGTGAATCAGACCCCTCTTTTGCAGGGGAACTCAGCTACTGCCAGCATAAACATACACTTGGAACTCTTCTTTGGAGACCCAGCTGGCCTCACTGGTGTGGTTAGTCCTTGCTTCCACATAGGTCAGGTTCTCATCCAGGGTGTTTTCACTGTAGGATTTCCCCAAATTTTCAATCTCTGTATTCAGAGCAACCTAGAAGACAGATAAAGAATACTCCTGCAAAGTTTCTCCGTCTACTAACTCCGTATCAGCTTCACTGCAAAACCCACACAGCTTCACAGGCACTCGAGATGCTCTCCAGGCAGAGTTGAAGCTGTGTTTAAGTTGCCTGCTCAGTTTATACCACAAAACCAAGAAGATTCCTGCGGCCACTTTGGGGTGATCTCTGCCAAACAGAGGGTTTCTTCCCTTGCCCTTTTATTTACCCTTTTCGCCTCTAGGTCATGCTTCATCTGCTGTTGCTCCTCTTCATCGAGGATGTGGTTGCCATCTCTGTCAAACCTGGAGAAGGCTGCCGTGATCTCATGGTCTGCATGGCCCAGTCTGCAAAACAATAGACAGAGAAAACTCAAGGATTACACCTTTAGAAGGGGTGCTCCTGTCCTTAGAGCCCGAAATGAGTGTATTGTTCCCTCCCACCAGTGAGAAACCCAAACATCCCAAATGGGAAAGAGAGTAACACAAACCCACTTAGAAAAGGAAATTAAACACTTAAGGAAAGGTGATAACTGTCTTTTGAGTTGCCCAGATCCGAGTACCTCTGCTGTGCGGACAGGCTGAAAGAGTTGGGATTGTTCAGCCTGGAGAA
>BJBW01013184.1:546-46481 GCA_004320125.1 Scolopax mira | reverse complement strand
GCTCTGTAGGTCTTCTTCCAACTGCAACTATGGGAGCCTATGGGAGCTTGAATTGAGCAAACAGATTGTCAGGTACTCAAGACTGACTTTTTATTTTCCTTGGGGCTGAGTGTTGTGTCAAATTATCATTGTTTTGGTTCTGTTTCTAATATTCAGCCCTTACTGGGAAAAAAAAAATAAAATATCAGTGCCAAAGCTCCATGTCAGGAAAACAAATATTTTAAAGTCTTATATCTTCCTTTCCTGTGCTATAAGAAAAAATAGTAGTAGTAGTCTAACAGTAAATCTTCCAACATTATGCAAACATAAACAAAAAGATGACTTGAGGTTCAGCAGTACTGTAAGAAGGTTCAGAAGTATTTAAAGATAGAGAAAATCTTTCATTTTTTCTTCCTTCATTATTTATGAACCCCTTCTAATTAGTTTCAGTCTTGTTTAACTAGATGAATTAATCTTTTTTTTTTTGAAGTGAATTAATTTGAATAATTTGTATTTAAAAACCTACCACTTTTTAACTTGAATATTCTTCTACCAGTTATATCATAGGAATTGCTCAAGCCTCTTCCTCCTGTAAATCATGTAATGTTAGCAGTGTCTCCAGGAAGCTCAGTGGGGCATCTCAGCTTCACAGACTAGAAACAGTGCTTGGATCTAGCACTTAAAATCATAAACATCCCTATTTGTTTATCTTCACTCTCTGGGGGAAAAAATAATTACTGAAAATTGAATACCTTGAAAAAATGGTAACTTTTGGTATAGCAAAATATAACGTTCCACTTTAGTAAATAAAATAAAATATATAACTGACAGAAGTTTTCCTATGGAAAATTTTTAGAATTAAATATTTTTAGAAAAAAGGTGAAAGCATTAAAAATCACCATTAGCATTTTCTGTTTCTGAAGTCAAAACCACAGTTTAACATTTATGGCCAGCTTATATCTTAGAACTATTTAAACAATGCTAAAATGTCCTTTTGACATTATCTCCTGAGAGATGTTGGGACAAGTGCTACCTACTACTGTGATGTTGTTTGCAATATTCCTATAAACAGCTATTTATGTACAGCTATAATACTATGCTTATTTGAGGTAAAAGAGAACTCATTTTCACTTAAGTCTCTTCTAACTAACTGCAATTTCTGAAATTAGTAGCATATTTTAACACTTAAAGTAGGCCTTATAAAAATACAATGGAATGAAAAAGGACTTCTGTAGACCATCTGCAGCCCATGTATGAAGTGTACAGAAGAGACTGATTTCCAAATAAGGGCTTTATGGATGCTAAGATTCATATGCATTGAATTTCATTTCAGTCCAATGATGTGTTTATATCTTGAATTAGCTTAGTTGTAGTCTGGCACATAGAAAACTGAGGCCACAAATTCAATTGGAATGAAAAATGCTTGTCCTCATAACCTCAGAAACGATCGCAGAGAGAGAGAGAGGATACTTGAGCCATGAATCCCTGTGCCATGGTTCTTGGCACAGTATCACAACAAACAGACCTTTGTTAAGTGTATTAAAGAGATGTACATAAAAAAGCATTTGACCAAAGCTAGAGTCCTGGAGCCAGACTCTTTACAGGCTTAAAGGGATGTTAGAAAAGTAGATAGGTAATTAAAAAATAATGAAAAGATGATTCAAGAACGATTGCTTCTCTTAGCAGAAAGCAGATGCAGGTGTAAATGTTTAGAGCATATAAATACATACACACAGAGAAAATACTGTTCAAACCTAGCTAAAGTCTAAAAGCTAAAGTCACAAGGGAGGGTATGATTAAGAACCAGCATCTGTTATGACAGTTGAAAGAAGGAATGACTTTATTAAGTGTTTGAGCAAATTTCAAAGTTAACATAGAACTTTCCATATCCTCATTTCTTCCGATTGAGATTGGATGTCTGTCTTTCATTTGTGTGGTAATTAGGTATAAATTATTATGTACAGCCCAGGGGTAACAACAAGATTTCTAGTTCTAGGATATAGAACCTAGATCTAAAGACTGACTATATAAGAAGACTTCTTTCCACAAGTTATTTTTCTGTCCTCATTGTGGAAAGAAACTTCGAAGTAGCAAATAATGTACTTAGCCCTGAAGGTGTGGGATTCCAGAATTTGGCACTATTTACTGGGAGAGTTTCTAAAGCAGGTTTCAATTCTTCTGCAGAGGGCAACTACCAAGAGAAATCTTGGTTTCTTAGAAACTGATGTACAGGTTTTCACAATAAATATTTAGAATTCACTCCCTGCCCCCTGGGTAGCAATATGGTAATAGTAAACATGGGTAGTGTGTTTGCTTCAGCTGCTGTGTTTGAAAGCAATCCACTTCAATCCCATTGGGCTAGATGAAGCTCTTAAAAATGTTAATTTTTCTGTGTAGAGTAAGTAGCAGTAAAGCCCTGCAAATCTATGTAGACTTGAGAGCTGAATTAATAAGTTCTGTTTGTATTTAGGATTTATCCACATTTTAAATGGTTCTGTGCTGGGAGAATCTCAAGTCATTGTCAAATTTTAGGTGCTAATCACTGGGTTTACAACAAAAGAGAATCTAGAGTTTCAAAAAAAAGGTAGGGATTTTAATATGTTTCTCAAAAGACTGAAAAGAAAGATTAGCTGTTTGAGATGAAAATCTTTTAAAGAGTTTGCAGCTTCTGTTTGTTCCAAATGTGGATATTATTTCAGAAACCTTTACTTTTCAGTGACGATAATAACAGCTTCCTGTTTGTTCAATGGAAAGTAGATAGAACAGGAACATTTTTCCATTATTTATAGTCTTTATACAGCTGGTTTGCACTTTTTGTCTTGAGCTTTTGTTAGTAAGAACCTGGTATATGAAGCAAAACACCCATTGATACAAATATGGACAAGCTTTCTCCTTTCATTATTCTAGAATTGTGAGTGATTTTATTAATAAACAAAACCACCTTTATTCTTTATGCATCTCTGATGCAGAACTGATATACAATTTTGTTAAGATATCAAAATCTGATTAATTCAGGCAACAAAAAGAAAATTCTCAATTAGAAACAAGACATTTCTTCTGTAATAATCAACTGTGACCCGTGAAAATAAACCATTAAAATTCTCTATCTGAAGAAGAGCATATTTTTAAAAAAAGAAAGTGACATCTGTCCCTGATTTAGCATTCTCTGCTCCTTCAGAGTCTTTTGTAATATTTTCCAATAGTTAATTATCCTTATTGTTAAAATCAAGCATCTTATTTTCAAGCATGCATGTTGGTAGCTTCAGGTACCACTGGGAACGTGCTGGTCTTTGTCTACAAGCCTGAAGAGCTGTTGACAGACCCCAATTCCCAGTAAGTGCTTACAATCTGTTGCCAAATAATCCCACAACTTTCCTCTTTGGTGATGTAAACTTGCAGAACTTTGCAGAACCCCCCTAGAAAACCCAAGAACCTTTTCCAGAATAAAGCCAATAATTTTACCAGGTGGAGGGCTATGCTTCAGTGATGTTTGTGGGAGGTACTAAGCCTGGTTTATTGGGCAAGCTGTACATGATCCAAAAACTTTGGAAGATGTGGAGAAAGTAAAAGTTTTTGAAAAATAAAGTATGAAAAATTAATGAAGAAATAATCATTTTTATTCTCAGCATGTTACTAGAAATAGAATACATCTGTCCCACCCAGCAGCTGCATCGTGTAGAAGCTCTTGAGAGGGCTTGTGGAGATGAAGGGAATGTAAATCACAAGCTGAACAGTAAATAGAAATATGGTCAGTAAATATGTAAAATACATTAAAATAAAAGAATGTGGGAGTTTTTTTATTCCATTTAAAAAACCCATAGAACCTAAGAATTTGAACATTTTAAAAAAATATGATGTGTCTCAATTTTTAATGTATTATGGTGATAAAAGATCAATTCAGAAGAACATCCGTTGTTTTCAGAGCCAATGAAAAATGCCAGTATCTTAACTTACCTTTTAGAGGTATTTCCAGTAAAACTAGAGAGATATGAAATATTTCTTTGCTCAACTGAGTTGAAGATAATTCTTGGTAAATCAAGCACACCATCTGTATTTATTTAGTTAGTTTTAATATTCCTAATTATTATTTTCTTAATTATCTAGTAACACTTAACAGAATTCCTGCCATGAAGCTACCATGCTGAAAAACATCCCATTTTGACTTGAATTCAGAACTAAATGTTCTCATTCACTGCTACAAACTACTATTTATGTTCTTGAAAGTATTCCCTTAGCACTACTCTTTCAAATGACTTTTTCATATAACAGAGATCCCCATTCAGTTCCTAATCACTGTATCTAATAATTAGCTTTAACTCCACTACAATAAAATAGTGCTTGCTGTGCTTATTTTATTTTAACTGTTGATGACTTTATTTACAAAGAATACTTTGAAGATCTTACCAAATTGCTTGTTATTTTTTTTAATTACATTTAATTAGGATATGCTTCTGCACGATAGTTCTTTTTATCAGCTAAAACATGGAGCGTCACTAGTTTTGTATTCAATTGTTGCACGTTACATAAAAGAATTCTATAAAACTGTGTTCTATCATTTATAACACTTCAATTGCAGACACATTGCATTTCAGTGCTCATTTTTATAATGTTGATTACTTACTTTATACTTTGAAATAAGTATCAAATGAGCCCTGTTTCCTGAATAATTAGCTTCAACCACGAGTCAAAGGACTTCAATTGATTTTTAAGAGTTCACTACGTATTAATTGCAAAGAGATCACTATTCTATTATTGTCATTATGTTTTTATTTTTTTGCAGGTCAGTACAACTTACAGGAAAGATACCAAACTCACACAATCATATCTTATTTTTCCAAAGCATAACATCTTTATTTGTAGTAGTTCACACTGTGATAGCAGCATGCCTCAGCTGAGTGCTGACCTCCCATTGCCATCTCTCTGGGTTTATTTCTAATTCTTTCAAATGTTATTTATTTATTTATTTTATTTGAGGTAGGAAGATCTACAACATTTTACTGTATCTGCCTTCTCAGGTTTCTAGAGTGAGTCTGATGAAAATATCTCAACTACTGAAACATTAATCTAGTCGTGGAGCCTTGATTTAGATCAGATTTAAGTCTTCAAAAAATTCTAATTTTTCCAGTTTTTCTTGTTTTGTTTGTTTAGTTTTTAATAATGCACAATAAATGTAGGTGTAGATCATGAGATTTCAATACTAGCACTGCTAATTCTGAATTTTATTCTGCTGTAACTCTGAATCAGTCTTTTGAACCTTGGCTTAAGACACCCAAAGACGAAGCCAATGGCAGTAGTTATCAGGCAATATTGATGAGGTGAAGCTCTCACTCTGAATGGCAGTGCCATTGCTTTCCACTGCATAAGTAAGGAGAACATATAATCCTTTGCCATTTAGTTTATAAGTATAGCTATGCCTTGATTTCATATCTTCATAATAAAATCCTAAATTCTTTTTAAAAGCTGCAACATTTTGCACTAAATCAGAGAAAAAAAAAATGTAGAGAGGGCACACAGAGATACTTATGTAAAATTCTCCCTATTTATGTATTTCCAGTAAGGAGATATCAAATACGCAGTGATTATTAATAAAATGTGTATGTTTCTAAGTTACTTGAATCATCACCAATCTGAAAATAGCAATTTCATTTTTGAGGAAAGCCATGGATTACCAAATATACATTTGCCACATTTTAGTCATCCTTAGAACTTTCATTAGGGAAAAAAAAAAAAAAAGATGTAATGACAATTAAAAACATTATATTTGGTAATGTTATCACCAAACAAAGAACACTTCTAGAAGACATTTTCAGTTACCTGTATATTCATCTTTGAATTCTTGAAATGAAGACAACTTGACATGGAATCTGTTCTGGGCTTTAAAATAAATACTAGTACAGGGAGATTGCAGATTGGTTCTTACGTATTAAATATTAGAAAAGGAAAAAAATATAGCCTAGAAATACAGGTTTTTCTAAATGATAGTCTTGTTTTTATTTGGTTATACAGAGAGCGTTCAGCAGAATACATCGTTATGTTTTAGAAAATGTCAGAAAATATCATAGATGAGCAGTAAAAATGATGAGAAGTTCATCTGAAACCTAAGTTGATAAAGTTCCTTGTTGTTCACAGATTTACATATTTCTCAATTCAAGCTAATTAGCTGTTGTGCTACTGCTGGAATATTTTATATAGAGTTATTTACATACTTGAATTCATAAATACGTTGCATTCATTCAATTTTATCTCTCTTTATGGGTACCTCATTTTTCGAAGTTGTTCAGTGACTTGATTCAGTGGTTTTATTAAACACTAGTATTTTCTTTCCACTGCTTTTCAAGCTGCTACTTGTATTTAAGGGTGATCTGTCAACAGACTAAGCCGCTTAAGGAATTGAAAATGCATGTCTTTCTGTTCTGAAATGCTGGTTTATGTTCAAACTTAATCACTGACAGATTTTTACTGAACTGCTGGGAAATAAACCCCAAACGCTGATCTAAAATAGAGATTTAATTCTTTTTGAGCAATGAGAAATATTGGTAATTGGAGAATAATTTGGCCAACCCGACACTTTACAGTGTCATATGGAGTCATGTTTCATACAGTCTGGCAGTGACGAGGGCCTGGGGTTCTCTGTGGCATCTTCCTCATGATTCCTGCAGCACCTGCAGTTAGATCCTGCAGCATGAAATCCTGTGCTACTTTCCCCTCTTTTACCCTCCTATGCCTATAGTATTCTCAAGTGAAAAGAGAAGAGCTGGACCCATGTAAGGTATAAACTACATAGAGATACACAAATATAAATATTTTGTAAATATACAATGGAGGGAATATATCTGCGTAGCTGAAAGACCTGTCTCTATTAAACTTAGACAAAAAAGCCACGTGTTGGTTGGAATAAACAACACGAGAAGTAAAAGAAGTATATGGGACAAAATGCAGCATATGACTATGGAAGTGTGCATAGGAATAGGCTGTGATGGTTGTCTGGAGTCCTATTTAAATGGCAGTTTGTTGGTACCAAGGTGAGAAAAACAGTATTTCCTGAGTTTTGTGTGGGAGTGGCTTCTCAGCTGGTACCAGTACCTGTTGGTGGTGATGGATTTTTTTTGGTTTGGGCTTTTTGTTACAGTTATGATTGAAATAATGTTTTTAGATGCTTATCTGATGTTCCTGATGCTTTTCTTTTTGGTGTTTTTTTACAAATCTTCTTACTAAATTGATCAAAGCAGCAACTTCTCTTAGGCTCTCCTGTGCTTTCATGTACAATTTACTTTCTAAGAGTTTTTTTTCTCTGTGGTATTGGCAAAAATTATTCAGCCAAGTACCTCATACTGTGCTATTGATGAAAATAATTTATGTGAATCATGAATTCTTTTGTGTGGCTTGTCAGCACTTCAAGTCCTTCAGTGGGAATGAATGCTTGTTAAATCCCATTACTTTCTTTTCCAAAAAAGGGAAACCCAAATTTAAAATCAAATAGGAATTCAGGTATGAAATAAAAATGCAAAGCTGCTCCTCAAAGTAAACTTTCTACTTTTATTCTATGATGAAATGAAACATAGGTTTCTGCATATTTTGTTGCGGTTTTGTGAAATAATGATATGAAGTGAAGTCATCTTAGTATGATTTTGTCTTTTAAGTAACAGTAGCTTTATATGCAGACACTGGAGTATTTGTCTTTGAACTTTGCTGTTTAAAACACAGAGGTACTTCTAGTACAAAGAGGTAGCTGTACCCACCTGACTGTCTGTCTATATTGTTTTAAAGTGTATTATTAATAAATAAAATGCTAAATAATTTATCTCCATCTGTGCAGCTGGATTTTACCACCGTATTATTCTGTAACTGTCAGCTCTGTAAGCTAATGTGCATGCAGGAAAAGATAATCTAGGGAAATTTGACAACTTTCTAGGTCTTTAAAAATAAAATGCCTAGTGAGAGACCGTTTTAAACAAGTACTCAGTAATGCTTAATTGGGTTATCTGTCTGGGAAGGTATTTGAAGACTGTATTACAGAGAGAGGCTTCACTAAATGCACTTTCACTGACATGTGTTTTTAATCACGGAAAGGGCATGCAAGTCAACGACTTTAATTTCCTCCCAAATTAGAAATTTTGCATCCACCTGTCTCTTCCACTGCTATTTGCTGGATTCTCCCATGAGTTGAGACAGTTTTGGATATATTCTTAATGTTTCAGTTAAAAGATATACTATGGCTTCACTTAATTCTTTGAATCCTAATTGCTACAAACAGGCACAATTGTGTATTTATATGAAATTGGACAGAATTTAATTGTCTATTAAGACAAGAAAATGCAGCTAGAAAGCCTCAAAACTTTCTCCTTTCTTTTTTTCACAATTCTCCATACTCGGTGCAAATGCACTGTGAATGGCAATACAAATGGTTTCGTTTCAGCAAAGAACTTATATACACCTAACTAAGTCTGTGTGTCGTTCTATATGATTGGAATTTTTATGTACTTGGGCATTTACATAAAAATCCTACCGAATGAACACTACTGTGAAGTATAAATGTGTAGCTACACATAATAATTGATTATGTTTTCCCTTTCTCTGAGAAACTAAACTAGAAGCTTTTGATATTCAGAGGAGACATCCTCTACCTTTTTTTGACAGAAGCTTCCAGCAAGCAGTAGGCAATCAACTCTATTCAGAAACTGCAGAAGTAAACTCGAGGAGTGTGGCTTTGCTAAATGTAAATGTGTATTTACAGCACTCATATGATGCTTTGGCAGATGTATTTACAGTTTTTGACTAAGCTTGTTTTCATAGAATCATAGACTCATCTAGGTTGTAAGGGACCTTTCAGACCATCTAGTCCAACCATCAACCTAACACTGGCCAAAACCATCACTAAACCACATCACTAAGTACTACATCTACCTCCAGGGATGATGATTCCACCACATCTCAGGGCAGCCTGTTTTGATGATTGATAATCCTTTCAGTGTAAAAATATTTCCTAATGTCTAATCTAAACTTCCCCTGAAGTAACTTGAGGTCATTTCCTCTTGTCCTATCGCTTGTTATTTGGGAGAAGGGACTGACCGCTGCCTCCCTCCAACCTCTTTTTGGGTAGTAGTAGACCAATTCTATGAAAAATCAGAAGGGAAGAAAAGGCAAATTTAATTCCTGTTGGTTTCACTAATGAAATGAGCTCTTAAATTTCCTTTTCTTTAATCCCACATCATCAGAATTCTTTTTGCCTTTTTTTTTCTACTTCCAGGGAAACACTCACAAGTTATGAATGAGATTTTCTTCACTGAAGGCTTCACGTAGGCTGATCAACTGTCAATATGTCTGTTTTGGCTTATACATGATAGGTCAATTGATATTTACTACCATTTTTGACCTTCTTATATTCAAAGCCACAATCAGCTCCCAGGGAAAAATGTTACCAGTATTTTTGTGACTGTAATAACTGAACAGGGAGTTTAAGAGTGTCACACAGACAAGGGCACCCACTGTTGATCAGTTCCTCTGATGGTCAAAATTTTCCCTGATATTCCCCCAGACTGTCTTGTGAGCTCTTCCAACAGAGCCCCACCAAGACTATGTGGGATCTGGAGCACACAAAATGGGAGGAGATGGTGAGAGAATTGGGTTTGTTTAATTGGATCTACTTTGGGATGAGGGTTAGACTAAGATTGTCATATCTCCCTTACAATATAATTTATCTTTTGTTTCTAACTTTACTTCCAATTAGAATGATAAATAGCATTTTCATTTTGTCACAATTGTCTTGGATTTCATATTCCTTTAAACTGCAAATACCACCAGTGTTTTTGTTTTCCAACTTAGTTCTTTTACCAAGAGCCCAACATCATTCCGTGAGCTTCTCTGAAGTTTGCAAAGGCTGTGCCTTTCCTGTCCCTTTGGTTGCCATCACAACGAGGATAAGCAAAGAGTGAGCAGCAGTGCTTCTTAGAGGCATGGTTGTATGAAACCAGATCTGAAACAGATAAAGTGTCAGAGAAATCTCACAAGAAAGAGACAATTTCAGAGTATATGTGGAAAGTGTATCTGAAATATAGTGCCATTGGAGACCGTAGGACCTGCAGCAATACATTGAACCTGTTTGTTTTTGAAATTGTTTCTGTTGCATTCTGTTAGTACATAAGCATCACAGAAGTGTTTACTTTTTCTCTCTTATCATTCATGTTTCTGTGAGCCTTTATAGTAAGGTTTTAAAAAATGAGCATATAGTCAAGTTAAATCTTTTTAAAACAGAAAGAAGTCTCTGTTAATGCTATGGGAAACAAACAATAATTTTTCTTTATTATGATTTACACATGTACCTGAATATAAATGCAAAATAGTATAAATGAAGCCTTTTTGTATTCCTGGTATGAATTTTTTTTCTGCTGCCTCATTTACAGACATCAGCTGCATGATTGACAGCATTAATTGTAGTGGAATTTATGTCAGACATAAGCTTTTCTCTGGAGCCTTGGAGTCAATGTGGACAATTGCTGCACAACCTTTGAAATGTGGGAGGGTAATGGGATTTTATGTTTTTGTCTTTGCAAGTGCTATAGGAGCACTGTGTTGTAGTACCAGAGCCAGCAGATCACTGAGATGTTTTAAACAACTGCTTCCAAAAAAACTGACTATGGCAGTGTAGTCCTTAATTTCAACAACTGCTTAAGTTAGAAGTGCAAAAAAGTGTGTCTTTGGATTATAGCTGTCAAAATTGTATGCTTTGGTTTAAAGCATCTATAAATAGAATTTTGGGCAGCTGTGTTTAGTATAATGTTTCTTCTTTCTGACTCTGAGATATCTCCCCATGCCACGTTTGGGTTTTTTAGTGTTTGGATTTATTTGTGCTACTTGTTTCTCTAAACTGCAACAACCTGAAGGAAAAATGTCATGTGCTCATCACAGAAGACTTTTATTAAATGTCCCTGTGTTGTTAGAAAGTACTTGTAGTGTTTTTGCTTAAAGTACTCCCACGCATCTGGCAGATTAAAAGAATGGGTAAAGTCTACACTGGCAGGTTTTATTAGGCCTGGGTGCTGAACTTTGTTACTGTGTTGGGGTGACAAACACAATGCCACTGGTGTCTGCAAGAGCTGCAATGAATGGCATTCAATAAATGTTTTGTTAAGCTTTTGTGCATCGTAACCTTAACTGGATTTAGTGGATCTTGGTATAGCAAAACCACTGCCTTCTAGCTCTTGGCATTCTTTGTCCTCAAGCTTTGTTTAAACATAAGCAAACCCTGTTTTTTTTTTTTCTTCCCTGTTGAGTGTAAATAAATTTTCAGCAGTACACTAAATGCATCAAGTACAACAAAAGGAAAAAAAGAAAAAAATGCCCCATGGCATTTTTTACATATTTCTAGTATTACAAAAGATCATCTAGGTCATTGAGTTCAGTTTGTTTAGTCTCAAGCAACCATCACTAACCACAACTACTAAAATCTTAAGATTTTTAGGTTGAAAAGAATGTCATACAGAAAAACAACAGGAGAGAGTAAGGATGTTGTGAAGAGCTCCCCCGGAGCCTCAAATACTCCTCCTGTGTATGGAAGTACATCCTGATAGGAATTCAAGCAAGTCCTCAATTGGGTTGTCCTTACTGATTTAACCAGAATGAAGACTTATTATTTGCTGATTTAAAATATGAATTAATTCTGAGTGATAGCTGATGAAGAGATCTTAATTTCCAGTAAGGACATTCAGTCCCAGTGAGCTAGTTCTTAATGTGACTGAATTCTTGAGTTTCTGAAGGGGATCAAGAAATATTACTTGGAGGACAATAGGGGTAAGAGGGAAAAAAAAATACTTTTTCAGCATTTTCAAATTGTCTGTGCAATTTCTGAAACAAAGAACTACTAGGATATAACATAATGCAAAAAACTCTGAGCTCACTAGATTGCTTCAACCCCACTTGAATTTACAACAGCTCAGAATTTGAAGGTCTAATGTCTAACACAAATTTTCCAGTTCAAATGGTTTTCTGAAATCCTCTTTGTTTTCAATGACTTTGTGTATGTGCTTCCATAAATACGTTTATGTCTGATTAAAGATGGTGTTGTCAAGATGTTTCATAACTATACCTACATAAACAATATGTAATAGTGCAGCAAACCTACCAAAACTTACATTTTCATGTTTTTATATGAATGTTTTAGCTTCAGTGCAGCACCTGTAGTATATAATCATACTATCATAGTTGATATCAGGGGTAGTACTGGGACCAGTGCTCTTCAAGTTATCATCTGCACTGTTATGTTATCTGATTCCCAAGTAGTGTATATGTCTTCCCAGGACTATGGTAAAGCAAAAGAATATAACCATCCCTGTTTTAGAAAGAATAAAGAGAAATCTGTAGAATAAAGGAAATGGTGAAGATCACACCGAAGTCAGTGGCAAAATTTTCTAAGCCCTAACAGACATCCTGGTATGCAATTAAAGTCTGCCTGTAATGCAGTTATTAATAGAAGAAATGTTACCACCTTCAGGCCCAAGGACTCTTCCAGTGCCTTGCATGCCAGCCTGTGTGGCCAGTATCCCCTGTGGCCCAGTGCAGAAACACGCTGGTCTCAGGGGCGAGTAGGAATGCATAGGAGTTGCTGCAGGAATGGATTGCTTATGGCTTACCAGGCTCACTCAAATTCTTTTTAATGTTAGCAGAATATTAAGTCATAACTATAAAAATAATACAACATAAATACTCTTTAAAAAAGCTTCTGCATTTTTAGAGACATAAATAGAGTAAAAATAAATTTGTCATAGAGACTTCACTGTACATTCAGAATTGTCTCTCTGTTTCAAAAGTTAGTAAACTTTCAGGAATGCACACAGTTTATATGCTAAGATTCATTTCTAGAGTGTTTTTTTTATCCTGGGGCATTTCTTTCATTCTGGGGGATCTTGATTTGGAGGCAAGACAGTCTTTGTTTACCCCTTTTGTCCTTGGGTGTTCAAATTCAGTTCAGAAACTCAGTGTTTACTATCAGTATTGAATACTGTCTCCAAAGAATTAATGACTGTCATAACCTTTCTTTAGAAATCCTAATATTGTTCTGGCATGGATAAACAGCATTTTCTTTTGGCTGTCATTAGAACAAAATTCTAGAATAAATGACATGGTTTTAATTAAATAAAATATAATTTTTTTTGTTGAAAATGAAATACCTTGCAGAATTGCATGACAGATTGGAAGCTCTAGTAAATAAACTCTTTAAAAACTTATAATTTTATTTAAAATCAATATGCACTGATATTTTCATATCAACATGAGAAGAGATATAATGATATAAGAGCATAACAGCTCATTAATAACTGTTGATAGAAACTGCACAGAAGAATAAGATATTTTGGAGTGAGTAGTTTGTTTGAAAGATCTTTAAGCCTATTTTCGAGAGAATCAGGAACACTGAATCCCAAGCTATACTTATGTGTATAATATATACACCTATAGTTGAAATTTAAGACAAAAAGAGATGATTATATTTTATGCTAGCAGTTTGGAGTACGGAGTGGGTGACGTTCCAAATCTTCATTGAGACATTTGATGTAACCATAGAAACAAAGGAAAAACACCCTTAGTTTGTGTTAGGTCATATTTTAGATTGCTGGGTGACCAAGCAGATTTGGTCAAGATTTCAAGCAATCTTTGAACTGGTCTGTTTACAGAAAATAGAAAAGCAGGACATCTACCATGCAAATCAAGAAGGAGAATTTAGCATTTTCATTATCTCAGATTTAGAAAGTTGAATTGAAAAAAAAAATGCCTCAGACTGTTTTGTTTGTTGATTTTAATAACTTTCATCAAAATACGTGAGAACTACCATCCAGATTATAATAGTATTAAACAAAAAAATTAATTTAATTTCTCATTAGGTTTAAGGAACTTTCTGTGTACTTATCATTTATAAAAATTCTCTCAGATGCAGGTGATTTGGTGTTTATTTTTGTGTATTGCTCAAATGTGCACTCATCAAAATTGGTATTATGTTCCCTTTTCTTTATTCAGTATTATGCTGTCCCTCAGTGAATCCAGTATTTTTCCATTTACTAAGACATAAAAAATATTTTCATTAAAAGAAAACTAAGTGGGTGGAAGGGGAACACCAATTTGGCAGCACTTGACAGCAAGTGGTAGTGATTCAACTACAGCAGTTACCAGTGAACTGATGTGTGATTTTCTAATAAAGACAAACGAAGACATCAGGATGATAAATTCTTTATCCCCTAATTAAAAATACCAGCAGTTCTGTTCTAATGAATGTGGAAGTGTTGCTGTTAATTTTGTATTTGTCAGTGTGTCCACATATTTTCAAATCATATTGGCAGTACAGGAAAATGCAGAAAACCAGAGATTTTTAAACATTCTTTAAGGCACAAAATCTGAAAAAAATATATATGATTAATATTCCTACCAGTAAGTCTGGAGTAAAACCTTTTTTCTCAAATAAGACTGGAGAGTCAAGACTAGAGAAAATAGAAATCACCTGTGAGTAAGATACCACATATTGACACAGGCTGAATTTTGGATATGCATGTAAGCAGTGAAGTCTGAACTAAAACTAAGTGTTGGATGATGCCAGCTAATGTAGAAAACGTTAGGAAATGAAACAGGAAGAGAAAACACAAGCAGCATCTGTATCTTTACCTGATTATTGATTTCATAGGGGTCACGATGTTTCCTTTTCCCTGTGTTTGAAACTTCAGCGCAGAGGCCATTAGAACCTATCACCTGTATAGAACTTGATATTTAGGTACTTCTTAGTGTTTCTGTAGAGAAGGATGAAAAAGATATGAACACACGCTTCAGATTTATACAACAAACAAGGTTTGCTTCCCTTTTTTGTCGCCTTAACCACATAATATTCCTTATTCTATCAGAATTCCAGAGGCAGTAAGATGTGCACTGACACAAACCCTTTATGGATAACATACATTAAAACTTCATGCTTATTAATCAAAGGAACACAATCATATGTTTTTATAAAAGAATTTTCAGGATGCAGTGAATAATTTTGTGAAAGAGCTCCTAGAGTGAGGTTTCTGTCAGTTCATCAAATACTCTTTAAATCCTGTCATGCATCAGAACTAATTACTTTGTTTTAAATCTGATCGGGATGGGAATTATTTTCATTACACTACATAATTGAAAAATATTAATATATGGCCTCCTACTTGGTATTAGTGTGTTTTCAAAACCTGAACTCCTAAAAGTAGTAGTATACTTGAAAGTAATCTAGATAGTGTTTAATTAAGCCAATTGGTGCAACATATGAGCAGATTAAAATTTCAGTATTATGTCTTTTATACTTTTCCTGTGGCTCACATCCGTTACACTTTCTTGTTTCCAGGCAACCCTGCTTCATTCTGTCCCAAATGAGATCCTGGTAAACGTCTTTTTCTAGTCTCTTGCTTCTCAAGCATATTCACATTCTTATGACAACTTCTTGCCTCATTTTTATTTTCAAGTTTAACATTATCTTGGTGTTAATGGTGATGATAGGCAAATAAGAAGCTAAAATAATTTATTTCATCTGTAATTAGTAGTGTATTCTACTAGTTATACTTTGTTAATAACACTGTTTTGCTAAACCACTGGTTTCAAAAGTGGAGTCCTTGAATGGATGGCTCAAGTTTGGTAAAATGGAACCGCTTCCTCCTCCCTTGTAGAGATGATCTTGTTCAGGTTGTTGTGTAGAGCTGCAGGTGCTAAAGGTGTAGCAGTGAGCAACCTCTGATGCACTGTTTTTCCAAGACATCTCCAAGCCTCTGGCTTTGGTACTGTCTATGACACTACACAATATCTCATAACTTACTAATGAGATGTCTTGCTACTGGGCACATGAGATGGTCCTCAAGACATATGGCACTACTGAACACACACAAGAACATTCTTATCTTGCAGCTGTGGAAATAAATATTAGGGAAATTAACTTTTTAAAATTTATTATTATTTAATCAGGTAGGTTATTCTGTCCAGAAAACAATGATTTACAGTTGCCTCTGTAAATTTTATAGCTAGTTCTGACTTTAGTAATTAGCACACTACAATTTGGCATAACCTCTGCCTGCTTAGTCTGTGGGACGTAGTCTTGCAGGACCTAGAACACTGATGAAGTTTAAGTAAAATTTCCAAAACTAAGTAAACAAATGTTTTCAAAAGAAAATAGGTATTCATTCTATAAGCTGCTATGATTATTAAATACCACACTGTGGTTTTGATCTTTTGCACTGTTCTTTAAGGAAAAAGTAAATAAAAAATTGTACCTTAGAAATAATCATGACATAGGAATCTAGCTTACATATTTGTGCAGAAGCAGTGGAGTAATACAGTGGCATCAAAGTATATATTATTTCTAATTTGTTGCATCTTTCCCATTTTGAGAACATACAATAAATGTCAGAGTAAAACCAGCTATATTTTATAACTTCGTTGCTCAGTATATTGGTCGCTTCCTTAATTTATGAAATGTCAGCCTGGGTTTTCAGTGATAGTTGATGTTGTATCCAGGCTCAAAGTAGACAGACTAATAATGAAGCCACAATGAGCAGAACTGTATCCATGTGAATGAGTTGATTTAATAAGGTTAACATCTGTCACTTTCTGCAAGTTTAGCATTAAGACCCTACATATCAAGATCCTGTTGCCAGGCTCAAGATAAGTTGCTGGTGAGAAATACCAGCAGGAAATGTCAATGTCTTTGGCATCTGTTTCAATTAAAAAAAAGTTCCCAAATGATGTTATTTGTCTTTACTGGTGACATAATGGATATTACAGGAAGGAGTAGTATTTCTTAGGGATCTTCAGTGATTAGTGGGGCTGAAGAACTTCCAACACCACAAGTTCAGCCAAGCTGCCTTGTAGTTCCTTTAACAGAGGGTGTGCAATACCAGAATCATACTGTTTTCTTAAGGCCTCTGGGTAGCCAGAAAAAAGGTGTATTATAATTTTGCTTTCCTATTTTCTCTACCTATTTTCAAATTTTGTTGTGCAAAACTAGGACTAATTATGGTCCTCTGTTGGCTTTATGACTCCTGGCTGTACTCAATTTCTCCCTTGAAATAATAAAGATAGAAGACTGGGGTCATGCAAAATAGGGTCTATAACTAACATTTCACATGCACTTTACTGTCTATTTTGTATATTTGTTTGTCAGATCATGGTAATGCTTTCCTTTGTGTCTTCACTCACAAAATATGACTAACTGTAACTTGCAGATGACAAGTTTCTGTATAAAGGATAGTATATAGTAAACACCTTCAGATGCTGCTTTTATTGTAATACTATTAGCAATTTAATGAAATTTTTAGAAAATAGATATTACATTTATTACAGCCTAACTACAGGAATCCTCTAACAATTGCACCATTCACTCTACTAAATTTCTAATGATTTAACTTAGATTTCAACTTATATCATTTATACAGTTTATTTTTTATCCTGCCCAACCATGGATGCCATGAGTCAGTTTCATCTTCATTTTGAAGGATCGTTTTTCCCATTTTTACCAAATCTTTCCTTCACATTGTGGAAAGAGGACTCTTCACATTGAGGCATAGCTCCAATTGTTGCAATGTCTTCCATCTTTTTGCTTTTTTGGTTTTTTAGGTCTAATCGTTTATATATTCACTGACACATGAGTTGGCTGGGCTGAAGGGATAATGATGTGATAATCTAATGAGAAGCTCTTTCCTATTACTAAGCAATATGACACGAATTTCCCACACTAAATATAATCTATAAATCTCATCTAGAGATACCTGGCTGAGGCATTTCCATAGCCTGCATCTTCCGAGATGTGACCCGTAGGTATCTTTGCAAGTCCTGGAACTCTGCTGACTTTTCACACCTGACATTGCTGTGAAGGATTAGAAAGAGCAAAAAAAGAAAAGACAATCACACCCATGGGAATTTTCAGCACAAAGTGATGCATTTATAACGTAGGTTAATTTCCCAAATGAATAACTTCTGTGTTTATTTTTATGGATGCATTTTAATATAAAAGAAGATATTTATCTTCTATAAGCTTAAATAGTCCAACTCTAGAAACCTTCCTCCCTCTTGCAAACTCAAAACAAAACAGTTTTGTTTTCAGTCTATAAACTACTAATTTTAGGAACTCTTCAGAGAGCATGCAAACAAAATTTGTGAGTTAAATTAAAAACAAAAAGAAAAAAAATAAAAAAGTTTATTGATTTAAGGACTAAGTCTCCTGGGCAGAAAAGAAAATTGTATCTCATTACAACAAAAATATATACATAAACATCCTGTGTGATTCTTACAACACAAAACCTTTTCCAGTGTATCCTGTAATAACATCTGGATGCTTATTGGGCATTATAAATATAGTAAGTCTTAAAATTGGAATGAATATTTATCAGACTATAAACTATGTATACCTATTGTTATTATTAAAATAAAATTATAATTATTTCTATTGAAATGCATGCCATATGCCTTTGGAACTTTCTGGAAAGTTTTTGTATAGCTTATATAGCTTTGCATAAATTATATTTATGCTTAAAAATAATTTTTTCTTTTATTCTATATTCTATCTATTATATTAATCCATCATCTTAGATATATTTTCTTTAGTTGAACTTTGTTAGCTTTGAAGTTTCGTATTACAGGATTATTATTTCAGAAATAGTGTATTGGAATTTATCCTGACTGACTGGACTCACTCGCTTCTCCATAATACATGAAATATTCTTAATTGGTATTTTCAAAGGCTCACATTGCTCATCTGATATAGGTAGATTGTTTTCCTGCACTTTTTACATCATTTTCTACAAGTCATGTGAGAGTATGGATGTGTGAATCAGTCTAAAAACATACAACTCTGTTCACAGTTTTATGAGCTAGCAATAGAATTAATTTTCAAATTGAGATATCTCTGAGTTGCTTGATTGATTTCTGTCCTCATTATCCCATTTTTTTCCCCCTGATTGTTTTCTCAGTAATGACTTGAAAACAAAACAGTCCTTGGAATTTCACATACAAAAAAAAAATTCTTAAAGAAAGCTGCATCTTGAAAGAGCAAACAGTCTATTTTCAAGCCAAAGCCACTGCACAGACTTTGTGCTGAGGTCTGATTTGCTGAAACTTCACTGCCTGAGTATTTCAGATACTGTCTCATAACAACTGCAAGGTAAAACCAGGTGAGATTTTATCACCTGGAGATGCTATGAAAATCAAACTGTAATTAACCCATAACATGTAAAAATTACACGTTACCACCTAACCATCGAATAATATAATACAGTTCTAAAAATATTGTTGCTTGTTTGTTTTTTTGCCAGTTAAAATTTAAATTGGAACTGAATAAGAATGGAGGAGAAGTTGTTATTGCACTATACCACTATATTGCAACTGTAGGACTTTTTTCTCAACTATATGACTTTTTTTGTTCATTTCTGGTGAACATTTTGCACTTTATGACTTGTAAAATGCATTGCAAGAATTCATTGCATGGCAAATGATGTATCAGTTGCAAATGCAGGCAGAGAGATACCAGCACCAGATCTTGTTATGATGTTACTTCTTATGACTAGAACAGAAACAGTCAGAAATGACTAGACTTAGACTTATTAGGTACCTTAAACTACTATTATTTTATGGTACAGTGTAGTCTTTCATTAAATAAAATAAAGCTTCCTTGGTTTTAGGAAGTCCCTGACCTTCAAATTGCTGCCTGTAGGACATCTCCTTTTTACAGAGTATTTCTGTAGGTGACCCACTCATCTTACTTCTGACAGGGAAGTAATGGAACCACTCAGGAAGAACCACTTTCTGTGGGGACGCCAGTATTTATGGAATATAGTCAAACAAATAACATTTAAAATTAAGTGATAATATTTAGTTAAAATAAAGGCTAATATAAGACTTTACAAGTTGGTAAATTTCAGAATGGAGGTTAAACAAAGTTACAAAGTGCTTTATCGATAGTTTTCATATCAATCCTCACAGAAAGTACTGCTTTCATAGGATATTTCATTAGAGTTAAACTGGTGCCTTAATTAGGTAATTAAACATACTGAAAACTAATCCATGTTCAAATCACTGAAGCTGAGTTAGGACAAAGGTAGATTATAGTAAATAACAGGAAAGGTTAATAAAGAAGTGAAAGATGATTAAAAATAAATGATTAAAATTCCAGTGAGTTGTAAGAAAGTAAATTGTTGGGATTAACTGTGGAAATTAATTTAAACAAATAGAATATGCACCTGTGGAAAAATGCACCGAAAAGCCCTAGTTGAGCATATATAAAAGGACTGGAATTGTATATAACTTTGGGTTAGAATACAGTGGATGAAGCAGTCAGTGTCTCACATTGACCAACAGCAGGTGACCATGTAAATTCCCTCCTACCTTACTAAAGATTTTAAAATTAAGGCTGTAAATGTTATATTGCTTTTTGTTAATAGCTTAAAATTATATATATTTTTTTTTTTTGCCGATAAAGGTGACCTTTAAAAGTACGAAGTCTGGGGTTGTTTTATCCATGAAATGCAATACAGAGAAAGCTGGGGTAGTGACAGTGATACTAGAATAAGTTAAGCAAATTTTTTTGAACTCTGATATTCCTGCTTACCTTCTGTCTTTCAAGAGAAGGTAGAAACATCTGCTTCTCTGCTTCTTACAGCTTCCTGGTATGACTTAGGTCAATGGAATGTAGGAATAAATACATAAATAAGTAAAAAACCAAAGTCCTTAATGCAGCCTCTTATCTTCAGCTAAGGATTTCCTCACCGCCTGGACACATTCGCCCAACGGTGAGCTGGCAGTGTCAGATTAGACACTTTGATTCTTTAACATGTAGGACATGCTGGGATGAGAAAAGGTAGTCAAAGAATAGCTAAAGATATGCCATTGGCAGAGATGAGTCGTATCAGCTTTTGGGAATTCATTTTACATCAGGGCTTGTTGTCACCCTTAGGGCTGTTGTAAATTCCCAGGGGTGTGGAAGGTGCGTTTACATTTTGGCACTAAACTAGAAGGCCGGATGGTAAAGTTAATTCACCCACTATACGAAGTTTTTTACTATTGACACATGTTGTATCTAGCAATAAGATCTGGATTTTCAGGAAAAAAGAGTACTTGAGACTATATTGATTAAATCGGAAATTTTAATAAACTTTTCTTATGGAATTATTTTTCTTAAATTATGATAGTTTGTGGATGCACAAAACCATACTCATTTTATTATCAAATACTGCTAATCACCACATTTTCCTAAGAGTATTCTGTGATGATATAACAGACTGACACTGATATCCATCAAGAAAATTGTCAGATATAGATAGACAAATAGATAAATTCTATACTGTGTTCATCTGTGTTATAAAAATTAATGTACTTGGGTTATTTTATGTATTGCCTGGCAAAAATGACCAGTGAAAAAGAAAAATGATCATGTGCTGCATGAACAGACTCATCGCCTTTAATACTTTTTCTGCCTAAAGTAAAATAATATTAATGACTCTGTAGCTTTTACCTTCAGGATGAAATTTTTTACCTTCTTTAATCATTCCGATGACAAAAAGGTCAGATAAGTGTTTTCAATACATAGATAACAAGTGCTAAACTTAAAAATTTTAGTTCAATGGAAATACACATTTTTTTCTTTTAAAGCTGGGTGTCCTCATAAGCTCCCAAACAATTAATAACCTTAGTATAATTCTACTTTTCAAAAAATCTACAGCTTACACTCATTGTAAACATTAGTCCATTGTTTGTGTCCTTTATAATGTACTTTTTATTGTAGGCGTCTGTCCTATGGAATGGCAGCTTTGCAGTGAAAAATATAATTTAAATTATTCTTGTTTTTAAATTGTTGAAATATTTCTTAGCTGTACATTCTCTCTATAGACAAAAGAAGTTCCATTTCCACTGGTGAAAATTTGTAGGATTTTATAGAGGCTATTCACATTATATATTCAAAATACCACTTCTAATACGTCACAGATTTTCTTGCTCAGAAAGAAGTGCAACATATACAAAATATTCATACAGCATGCTGTCATCCTGCACTGAGTAATGTGGAGCTCTTGTGGAAATTAATGGGCCTTCTCTGTAGTCACAGATCTAAATGTTGGGCATTTGTGTATGATTTTTTGGCATATAAGTTCAGAAATTTTATGTTTCTGTTTTGTATACATCAATTAGGAATACATACCTGTGTTCGGGGAGGCTATGGTAAGTGTGATACAGCAATATTAAATGAATACCTTTCTTAGATTTTTCATCTATTTTCCTTCTCTTTTATTTTATAATAAACCTGCACACTCAAGGTATCTTGTGTTATGGAAAGAGTATGCTTTCTACAACTTTTGTGAAGTGATATTTAATCTGTAGATAACTTGGAAAGACATTAAATAATAAATATAATAGAAAAATATGTGAAATATAAAAGAAAAACAAATGACAAAGCATGAAAACTGAACATAAACATGTTAATCAGCTGCTTTTGAATTTATTTCCTGATTTAACTGAGTATAATATTGACCATTAGAAGTAAGTATTGTTTTTGTGTAAACAATCAGCTTTGCCAATCTCATCAAAACTAATAGAAGTTGAGTAGTTAATGGATCTTTGGTTACAGTTATCCCTGACAAAGCTTCACTGGAATCAGTACAGCTTATTCTGAGGAAACAAACACAGAAAGCAAATAAGCCTATTTTTTTACTTTACAAATGTTTGGTTTGGTTTTTACCCTGAATAATTATGCAGATACTAACAGATAAGAGAAAACATCTGGATTTCTGATAGATTTTTACATGATAAAATTTTGTTTGCATACTTACAGGAAATATTGACCAGCAACCAACTTTGCTATTTAAAATTTCCATATTTTTTTTTTTTAGGGCTTTTCTTCTGTATTAAGAAACCCACCAACCTAACCAAACTTTCAAAGACTACATTTATTACTAAAATTCTTAAAATAAATCAGATTAGGTTGTTTCCCCATATCTGTCTGATAATCTAAATTATTAAAGGTATTTTCTATGTATTTAGTATACCTGGAACCACACTGTGCTCCAGTGGCATACTCAAAGAAGAGCTACACATGTGAAGACCTTTAGATTAAATTAAATTTTTAAGATATCCTTTCATACCTTGTACTTAGCTACCTGCATTCATAATAGTACATTATTTACCCCCAGAGTACACTAACAGAACGTTACCTGATTTGGTTTTATATTCTTAATGGTTTAGGGAAAAAATCCAAAGTGTCCATGTATGTAATAAAACTGAAACAGAGGATCTGACAAAGAGCTTAATTAGCAATGGGTTAGTTTTCCCACTAACCATAATAGCAGTATATTAAAATAATTTGTCTTTCTCCACATTAAAACCAGAACACCAATATATTTGGAATAATTCCTACAAAACTTAGTTCCAGACTACCACAATAATACAAAAAACCCTGCTACATTTGGGTGACTCAAGTATAGAACAAACTACAGCTTATTTGTATCTTACTACTATTATTAATTTTGTCATGAACAGAGTTTTGTGGCCATTTATGAAATTCATGTCTCATAGTTCCTTTCCTTTTTTACCATCTTTGGGGGTATTCTTCCTACCACTGCTGGTCAAAGCAGTTGTATGGATATGTGATCCATTCTTTGATTGATTTAGAGTATGGTGTAAGCATATATATAACGTGTATGAGAGAAATGCTCAGCTAAAGAAACAGTTGTCTTACACTTCTTTGTGTTTTTTGCTGCTTTTTTGTGAAATCTTAATGATACCAGTTTCCAATGCAGCTTTTGATTGGCACACACATAGTGATTTTTGCTGCTGGTGGGCTATGGAATAGACGTCAATAGAAGTCACTAGAGAGGCTGTTTCACAGGCTGCAATACAGAAGGAGGGAGGAGAGGAGAGGAAGAGGCATGATGAAAAATATCTGTAGAATTTAGATGAGAGTGACAGAAAAACAATCAGTGTGGAACGAATTTGGTGTAAACTGTGTCATCAGTCATTATTTTTAGATGGAACTGAATATCAAATGAAAATGAAACTGCACCTATTTGTATAAGGTCTTTAGTATCTGAGAACTGCAGCCTGAATCCTGTCTACAAGTGATTACATTTGATAACTCAAACTTGAGAAAAAAAGGGTTTATGAGAAATCAAATAATAAGTATATAGGCACTTAGTAGTAGCAGAAAGATTCAGACATATAATTAGAGCTCGGTTTTATTTTTGGTGGCAGTATAGAGAGCTTTTTTTAGCTGGCATTTTTACTATTCCTCCTGATGGCAGGCACTATGGAACTGAAGCAAGGTAGATTAAACCTTTCCTCATCCCATGCAACTAAACATCCTATCTCAGAAACTGGGGTGTACAGAACAGTGAAAAAATCATTACAGCCTATTTCCATATAGCCATAATGTTGATATGAGCATGGTTGATTTCCTTTTCTTGACAAAATTGCACAGATGAATATAGTCACAGATTGAAGCTACGAGGGTTCCAGAGAGGCTGAAATCCTTCTTGGTGTTCTCCAGGGTGATCCTGTTGTTGCAAGCAACTGTTTGCTTAAATCATAACAATCTCAGTGTTGTTCTGGAACCATAATGTAGGTTTATTTCTTATAGGAAAAGTCCTTCCCCCCACTTTTTTTCCTTTTTACTTTGATATCCGTTACCCCTGTATTTTCATTGTTCTTTTTCTGTTTGGTCTTTGCTTGCTCAGACACTTAATAGCTGCTCACCAATTTTCTGGTATTCTAGGTCATGCATGTGTGACAGTGAACATGTGGCTTTCCAGACAGATCCTTCCATACCATAATGACTATAATGTGCCATAATGAGGTGACAGTGAGGTTACAGTTGCACTGGTTTCCTATACGAAGGCTGCCTTGGGCACTTCAAAGGCAGCCTGATATACAACCATTTGTACTGTCTTCTCTGTATTTTTAGATTCCTGATTTCATAAAAAATGGGTTTCCTTTACATCATATTCAGTGTTTAAGTGTAGAAAGGAGTCAAAATTCTCCAGTATCCATCCATTATATCTTCCTTCACATATGTTGATAACTCATCAAACATGTTTTGAAAATAGAATTCACTCACGATTGTGCACCAGAACAATTTTAGTACCTGATATTGGGAAGATATTTAGTGTAACAAAGGGGCTATTTAGCTGGAGTATAGATTGTAAAATAAGGGATTGATTTTCTTCTATCTTTGCACGTTTAAATCTCAAATATACACAGAATTCAATTGGTTAGTAATAAAGACTGTAGATATTATGTCTGTTTAAAATGCTATATATGTCCTAGAATCATAAAATGGTTGGAAGGGACCTTAAAGATCATCTAGTTCCAACCCCCCTGCCCTGGGCAGGGACACCTCCCATTGGAGCAGGTTGCTCAAAGCCCCATCCAGCCTGGCCTTGAACACTTCCAGGGATGGGGGTCTGTTTATAAACTTATGTCCTAGACAAATTTATTTTTCTCTCTTAAAAATATATATCATATAGATACATTTCTGTTTATGTAAACATGTAATTCTGTTTTTCATATCATCAGGCAACGTTGGCAGGGAGTAGTAACAGGAAAGTCATCGAGAGTAGTTTGGAAAATGTGTACCCTTGGTTGTGAGAGTTATGTGCACACACTGACCGACAGATTGCATCCTTATTTCCCATTAATTCACATTAATTCCAACTCTCACTGAGTCGGAGGAAGTACAAATCCCTCCAGCATTTTGTCTCCCAGGAGGTGTACTGATTCCTGCAGCTGGTCAGCTCTGGCAGTCTGGAGAGGCAGAAGGTAGGCTGGGTCTCCAAGGAAGTCATTCTGTCTCTCAAAGAATTTGCAAGTGGACTCACAACATAGAAAAAAGCATTATAGCCAAATCTGCATTCAGTTATCACAAGCTTCATGTGCAGCCTTGGGCAAGTCATTCAGTCTCTGTCTTCTTCAAACACCATCTGTAATACATGGAGTGTCTGAGCCTTCCTCACATATTTTTGGTTGTTACCAAAATACTTTGATATTCTCAATACATGTGAGTCTACTGTATAATACAGTGAATTTTCCTTTGGAAAGGTAGGTAGGTAGATAGGTAGGTACCTAATCCTCCCAAAAGTAACCTTTAAAATTTTATGCCATAATTCTTCACTAACAAGATACTGATTATAGCCAGAATACCAACTCTCTAGTCGACACTGACTTTTAATACATTCTGATCTACCACTGCATGTCAGGAGTTGCTTTCTTGAAAGTCAAAGAAAGTTCAGTATTACAGGGAAAATGACAGCTTTTGCCTAATGAAACTAAAAGTTCTGATGATATCTTTTGTTTAAAATGCCAGAATCATAATTCACAGAAATGTGATTTTTAAAGCTTGATAACAAAAGTTACTGATAATTTGTCACATATGAATAATACCACAGTAATCAGTGTGACTACTTATTTTTTAGTAAGAGCTTCTTTTTAATCCTTTGTGAGAGATTATCGAATATATTAATTCTTGACAGGTAGGTCACCCTGCCTTCTGACTTCTCTGCCTCCAGCCTTCCTTAGGTCCTCAGTGCCTTCTTGTCACCCCTGGTGAAGGCATAGGATTTGTTGGTAGGAGCTTTGTTTCGGTGAACCTAGTGAAGTCCCTCTTTTGAGAACTTTACCTTAGACCTTAGCAAGGACATCAGGTAGGGAGAAATATTCACTTTGTAACGTCAGCCATTCCATTTGCTAACTGCAGTGTCCCTCCCTCAAACCAGATAACAATAATATAGAATTGTACAGCACTAACGTTTCACAGTAGATTTACCACTGTGAGATGGGAATTAACGTTCTCATTGGAATGAGATTTGAGATAGGAGATACAAATATCTGTTTGTATTCTGGAGAGTAATGTACTGTAAACTGATAGTGTGCTGGCAGAGTGAAATTATATGTGTGGCTGATGATTTCAGATTTTTGTTTTGTAGATCTGATAGAAAATTCAGCTGATCAGGCCCTGAGAGATGTTAAGTACTACCCGTTTCATGGAAGCCTGTCTTACTTTAACTTGGATTAAAAACATAAACCACAGCAGCATGATACTTTCTGCCCAGTACTTTGAAAAGTAGTTTGGAATAGCGTAGAGATTTTAGAATTTTTTTTTAATTCTAAAATAAGTAGAGATTTGTAATTTAAAAGAAATATATTTATGGAGCATGAAAGATGCATAATTTAATTTAACTGGGTGTATAATTACATATATGTGATGTTTGAACAGGAATCTTGAATAGAAACTAATATGTACCCTCAGTGATGTCCCGAACAGTTTCTGTGGTACATCACGAGAGGCTGTGGTAGAGCACACCAAATCAAACTTTCTCTTTGCAAATCATAAGGAGACAATAAAGTTTCCTCTATCATTTATTGTTTAAAAGTTTGTTTGTGGATATGTGGAATTCTTGACTTGCTGAACAAGTAACCAACCAATTTTGGTTACCATGTGACTATTCCTTCCTCAGACTTTCACTAACCTGTGCAAGGTTCCAATTTCATCAGCCAGTAAAGGATACAAGAAAGAAGAAACAGCTTTAGGTTATATTTTATAATTATAACACTCACATGAGAACCCAGAAACTGTGTCCAATACCTGCTCATAGGACTTATTAATTATATATTAAACCTTCAGTAGATGAATTAAAAAATCCTCGAGGTAGGACCTAGAACCTAAACCTGGTGACCCTAATTTTTAGATTACAGATGTGTGTTCTTCCCAGCACTTCTTCTTTAAGTCCTTTACATATCCTTAGTCCTTTCCATTAGAGGCTGTAGACTGTTGCAGCTGCTGGTATTTACTGCAATCTTATGCTAAATGTAGGTTTGACCAACATGCAATTTATAGAAATGATAAGTGGTGGCAACCCAGTCCCTAGCATGGTGTATTCTTAGAGTAACTATTAAATCACATCTCTCATTCTGATCTGATTTAGGGACCAGGGATGTAGGAGGAAGAATACTTAATTTCTGTTTCCTAATTAGATTTAGCTTTTCATTTTAAGCCAGTCTTGTGCCTAACCAGAATATAACTCTAAGTACACAAACAATGTGTATATATAGCACATGTATAGCACAATGGAGAGGGCAGTATCTTATGGAACAAGACTTGTATAGGTTATTCATTATCATGAATAACCTGTTGAGTTGGTGCACATTTTGAGCTGGTGTGCAGTGGGAAATGGAAAAAAATAAATGAACAAACAAGTCATTAGCTTATAGAACACTAACTTTCTCCTGTGTGTTGATTTTTGTGCTTAGCCTGAGTTGCCATAGGTCCAGCTCTGTGTCTTTGGGAATAGCTGGAGAAATCACTGTTAAGGGCAAACACAGAGTACAAAATGCTTTGTTTCAGGATGTTGGAGTGCTGAGCCTTGTCTTAGTACAAGTGCTTAGTGCAAGAATAAAACAAGACTGAGGAAAAGACTGCCGAGATGTATAAAGTTCTGGGGAGGATCTACCTCAGTAGTTCCCAAGGTAAAATCCTCTTTTTCTTTGCCATAAAAGTGATTCCAGTAGCTGGAAGGTGGCTGCAGCTCCCAGGTGGAGCCAGCAGTGAGGTACAGCATTTGTTTCTGCCCATCCCGCAGACACTTGTACACAGGGTGTGTGCACACAGCTGGCCACCCAGATGACACAGGCAGAAGACATTCAGCACAAGCCACCCACACACCAGAGAGTCCCCCTTTGCCCAGGAAGGTAGGAATGGAGGTAATGAGGAGACAGGGCAGACTGTGCTGGTGAGGCATGGGGCATCACCAGGGACCATTTTATTCCCTTACTCCTCTCTCTCTTCATGATGGATTTTCCACAAAATATCTTGATCTTTCCCTTTTCCCAGCTTTAATCCTTCCTCAAACTTCTCATAATCAGCCTTGCACAGGTCCCAAATGCCCTTCCCCTGCACCCCACGATAAGCACCATATCCCGAGCAGGTACCCCCTTTAGTCCGTGTGGAGACCACAGAGCTGTCCCCACTGATTCCTGCTGTGGGATGTCCCCTGGCCCCCAGGGCTGAAGCGCCCCTGAAACAATCCAGTGGGGGCCTGGGGTGGGGGTTGTATCCCTGACTGTGGTGGGGCAGTGCCCCCAGGGTATTTGCTCTTCACCTTCTGGCAGAGGTCCTTGTGTTGATGGTGATTACCTCTTAATTATATAACCCAGCAAGTAAGAAGAGAAGAAGCTTCAGAACAGTTAAATACATTTGTCCACCTGAAAACAATTCAAACCAGAGAAATAAACCACAGATGCCTTTAGATAAGGGTCTTTCAGCTCTGTAACTGCTTTTCTGTTTGCTGATGATTTACCTAATAGCTGGCTTGTCCTAGTTGGAAATTATTTTTTTTACGAGCTCTAGAATAGCACCTATATATCACCTCTAGGCACTTTACATCATTTTGAAAAAAAAAAAAAAAGCCTGCTTTAAAATCCCATGTGTTGGCACGTGATTAAAAATGAGCTTATATGTGTTCATACTTAAGTAGTGGGGACTGTTCTCTGAACTTTGGGATGGTGTATTTGATGTAGGGAAAAGCTTCTCTGTAATCTTACTGTTAGTGAAGAAAGTCATTCGTACAGTTGGAAATAGCAGACTAAGATCAATGTACTTCTTTACTCTAAATTACCCTCTTAGCAATAACACCAAACATTTATTTCAGAGAGAGCAATAAATATTTATTTTCTTGTAAATAGTGCAAGTCTGGCAAGAAATCAATATGGGAATGTAGGAAATAATAAACTAAGCTTGTTATAGTTATTGCTTGTCTTTGAAATATGTAAAAACTCTTCCCCGTTTCTTCTTTAAAAATGCTGTTTCTTGGTAGGATTTTTCATTACTGTATAAAATGTATAGGTTATTTTGTATTAAAGAATGTTACTTATTTGTAACCATTAATTATGTGCATGCGTATCGCTACCCTTTTAAATTCTATATTTTAAGCACACATAGAAGAAAGTAATACAAGTTCATATGTGATGATTTTAAAAAGGTATGTATGAGGTTTACCTGATGTAATGCTACTTTTGGCAACAGGTGTTCTAGAGCTGTAGATAGGAGAAGCAGAGACCAGGAGATTTATAGACTCATATGGTGTCAGGTCCCCCTCTCAGGAAAGAGGGGGGGTAAGTGACTCAGATTTGTAAATCCTCAATGGTGACAAAATCTCAAGGTCCATATACAAAACATTTATTAGTTTCCAACAACGATTAGTGTAGGTCTTAACTAAGTCTATGATAACTGGTTAGGCATATAACAAATTATGGCAAGGAGCAAGGTATACATTGTGTACTTAACAACAGGTATATGACAACTTACGGCAAGTGCTACTTTAAGTCTTTACTTAATAGCAAAAGAGAAACAGGGATAGAGAAAGGAAAAGATAGAGAAAAAGAAATAGAAAAAAAAGACAGAGATAAAAGAGTTCACCAATCCCAGTTCCGGCGTTGAGCCAGCCAACCATGGGGGCAGAGGGGGTGCAAGAAGGGACAAGGGTGTCTTGTAGGAGCGACCTTCTGTGTATTCCCCTCTTTACAACCCCCCGCCTCGCCAAGGACAGCCTTGTCTCAGGTTTCTCCCTTCTCTCAGGTGACACGTAGCATGATTTGGGTGGAGAGATGAGTGCTGTAGTTTTATATGTTTAGCATGATCTCTATAATCTTCATTAGCATATTCAGGGCTGTATACTTTCATATTCATTTCACCGATAATGAAGAAAAGATCACTTATTGGACACAATGGCCTCAAGAACAGAGAACTAGCAAGCTCACCTCACAAATGGTAGAACTATCTTGTCCTCCCACTGCTTTTCAGGCACCTGTTATCCTTCTCAGTTCTTTGAACAACAGGCCTGCATTATTTATTTCCTTGAGAGTGTTTGAATCATTCCATTGAAGGCTGGCTGGCCTTCTCCCCCTCGTCAGGGAATTTCCAGGCTATCTCTTACCCATGGGCAGAAGCTTTGCCCTAGAGAACAATAATCGTTTCATTTTGTCTTCACATTTGTGGGTCATCCTACAGGTTCAGAATCCTTGGAATTATAGTCAGAAACCCGAGTGTGCTTAGGAGTGCAGGTGGCGGGTAGGATTCTGGACACAAGGCAGACAGGGGCTTCACTTAACCAGATTTGTAAATCTAGTTGCACAGGTGTGGTCAGTAGTGTTTTATTAGGAGATAAATATATCAGGATTAAATACAATTCTGGAATTTAAGTTGTTGAATATTGTCTTGAAAGTTATTGGTGTCCTACCTGTGTGATTACCTCTCTGTGCTGCTGAGACACTGACATGTTTGATGGTGAAGGCAGATAGAGTTAGCTTCTTTTCATTATAAGAAAGAAGCAGTGGGAAGGAATTTATCTTTCCTGATCTGCAGCTGAAGCTTTTGAATCCTTAAAAAAAGAAAAAAGTAAAGCTGTTTAATAGGATTGTGAGAGAAGGTAGGATATAAGGTGATTGAGAAGAGTAAATGGGAATCTCTGACATCCTGAGTTACTTGTGTAACTGATTCGTTTGAGGTATTTTTGTGAGAAGTAAACTTCAGGTGTGATTCATCTGACTAAAGATAGACAGCTGAAGTGTAGTAAAGGTCTACATCCGAGGTAAGCACTTTAGGTTTCCTTTACTGGTAATAAGGAGAAATTGAAAATGCCGGGTTGTGATTCACATTCCCTCATGTAGATATTGAAAATAGGTCACATGAATCATAAACTAAAATATCCTGTTCTCCATCGACTGTAAAAGTATTTTGGGATTACTAACTCTCACACTTGACACTAATCTTCCACTGTGGCCCATCTCGGTTCATTTAGACAGAGACATCTAAAAATATACATTAAGCAATTATGTTTGTCTATTAAAAAATGATTTCATGGAAAATAGGGAAGTTCACATGTGTGAATCTCTCACAGTCAAAACCCCAAACCTAGCTGAGACAAACTTTTTGTGTATATGCATTTATTCCTTTCACTTCTTATGAATTTAGTGGTCTCTGTTAGGAAGCGATTGGTAGATGCCAGCACCATCAGACTGGGATGGGCACTGACATGGTGACACCAGGACACTCCATCTCTCCTTGCAGAGGCTCTGCTATTGGCCTCCTTTCTCTCCTCCCCTTTCTCTCCACCTTCCCTCCTCCTGACCACGGAAGCATATGTGGTGACATATGTACCCGGGTGACACACACAGAACAGTGATTTTGGCTTATTGCTCTTCTATTTGCAGTGCTCAAACACAAGGCTTCTTGGCAGCTACCTCCCCACAGCACCGATCACACACCTTATTGTCCCTTCTCCTGTTTTTTAACCCACCTTTCTTGATACCTCCCTTTTCCTGCCTCATGGAAACAACACGGTAATCAATACCTTTTCCCCACTGGTACCAGTTTTACTATATTCATGCTCATGTATGATGTTCTGATCCTATGATGGAGATAGTCTTGGCTTTACCCGGTACTGCTGATGTGGTTGCCTAAGTACTGCTGGCCTTGGAAGACAGTACCTTCAAAAAGGTCCTCAGTTCTGCCCTCAGGTGTCTGTGAGTCCAGCTGCTTCACCCATAACTTTTCCTTGTCAAAATTTGGCCTGTGAAATCCAGCCATCCTTCACAGTCTGAGCCTTAACTGGTCAGGTTCTCACATTGTTGTCTGTCACCTCCACCAGTTTTGTTACATTGTGTCCTGTAGTTTTTCATGTCCTTTTTATTTAGCTCAACTTCAGGCAAGAGCTGCATTAGTCATTTACCTGCAGTCCTAATATTTTCAAAGGGTTGTTACTGAAAATGTACCAGTGAAGGAGAGAGGGGATGATATGCTTTAGGAACAATTTTTTTCGTCTTCCACTGAAACCTGTCTGTGATGGATCTTGTTGGAATCTGTCTGTTTGAAGCCTCACTTTCTGATAAGGATAAAACAAAAATCACAAGTAGTGGATGGTTGTTTCATGGGTAGGGTTTAATACAGGAAAACAGAATTATCAGGTGGAAGGAGAGCCATGTGTTTATTTGGAAGAAGGTTTGTAGAACTTTGTAGAAGACAAAAATCGAAATAGAGGGATTTGAAAGGTTGAATAGGTCCTTGAAAATGAGCATAAGATGATAATTTTCATTAATGTGTACAATAAATAAAAATCTATGACTGTTTCTGGTACCTGTGAAAAAAGAATAAGGTAGAGATAAGACCAGGTCTTTCTTAAATTAAGATTGTTTTCATGTTTATGATCAAATAGAACCTATTCCAATAGTGAAAGAGTGTGTGTAAAAACCTCATAGTTCTCCAGCAAGGTCTTTATGCACAGGCAGGGAAAAACAACCCCCATGGAAATTCCTTTTGATACACTTGCACTATGCTTAAGTCAGAAATAAGGTGGCAGAATTCAACTCCTTATGCTTCATTCTTAAGCAATATAAAAACAGATGTTCTTTTGAACCGGTGAATCTCTTTTTCCACATCACAAGTATTGGCAATGGTTAGACAAAAGCACAACATTTTTTTCTGGTATATAAAAGCCAGTGATTTTGTGGGCTGTCTGCTCTTTTTAGTCAACTTCTGTTTTTCTGATCATATGGTATTGATTTCAAAAGCATGAAAAAACCCTATTGTACCTTACACTTTAAATTTCTTACTATTTTTCTTAGTTCTGAGATTTATAAATTGCCTTTAAATTGTATTGAAAGCTGCTATATTTAAATTAGAATGTCAGCAAATATTTATCAGTATACTTTTGGGCTGAATAGTCTTTAACTTGGCTTATCCATAAATAAAGGAAGTAAAAATAGTCACTGAGGACTCATGGTGTTTGGAGGGGAGGGAATTCTCAGCATTTTTGAGAAGAAATTAATTCAGTAATGGACAATGTGCTGCCTTGCTGCCTCTTTTACTCTTTGAGGAATCCCAGAGGACACTGATTCAATTTCAGAAGCCTTTGAGCAGTTGTAACAGGCATAAATGGGATATGAAGAAATCTCTGCAATTCTGCAACTTTCAGTTCTGAAAAGCCATACGAACATAAAAATTCCTTATACTGGTTCAGAGCAAAGTCTTGTTTATCCCTATAGGTATTTATGGGTGCCTAAGAAAGGATAGGAAAAGGCAAAAATACATGAATCATGCCCCCTGTAGTTACCTAGCCCCTGTCTGGTGTTAGCTGAAGAATTTTCTGCAGCTTAATATGGGTTATATTTTTAGTTTCCAGGTATTTCATAATCTTCAATTCATCATTTTTAGAAGTGCTTGTGGAGGCTCTGCTTAAACACATGGTGATGTTCTGTATCCACCACATCCCAGGGGATGTACTCCAAGATGGGGACTCTGTAGGTGTGCCTCTCGTGTTCCAAACTCGGATAATTTGGCATCATTGAATTAAGCTCACGTTCTCCTCACTACTGTAGTAACAAAAAAGAAGAATTTGCTATGTATGTTACTCACATGTAGTGATACTAAAACAAACGACATTTTCCACCTTCAGTTAATTCAGGTTTTTTTGCATTATGGGGAATATAATAAGCACCCCACAGAGGTAGTCAGTGATCTGGATCCAGATGTTATTGTCTTCCCCCCGCCCTTACTACAATTTCATTATTAATTGCTTAAACAGTTAGAAGAATACTGTCATCATACAGTCTGAATAGCTTAAACTATTTCTTAAATTAATTTTATCTAGTGAAAAAAATCCCATATTGATTGCACCCCATGGCTGGAGTGCAGCAATGAATAGATGGAGGCCAGTTAGGAAGGAAAGCTCAGGAACATGAGGAGGAGCCGTCCTTAATGTGAGAAAGCAGCTGGGGATGAGAGCTTATGGGTCAGAATAGTAGGTGATAGTAATAGTAGGGACAACAATTGGGTCTACCTGCTACAGACTGTCTTATCAGGAAGATGGAGATGCTCTGCTAAAGTTCATGCTTTACAAAGAGGGTGTGAAGGTCAGGGGCTGGCTTGGCTGCAGCAAGGTGCTGCAGGTGTTTGTGTTTAAGGCCCCTACAGAGAAAGCAAGTGTAAACAGCCTTGCCTGAGCTTTCCTTCTGATTTATCTAGAAATCTCAGCAATTTGTTAATCATGGGATATTATTTAACCAGAGGGGCAAATACCATGTGGGCATTAAATTGTTCTGGAAGTGCATGTAATTGATATGGGAAAAGCAAAGGAAAACACCATCAGCATTGCTGGACAAAACATTACTGGTAGGTGAATGGATGTGCCTTTTTTAAAGAACAAAAAAGATTGAGCTAACTCAGTTACATGAAGACCTTATTTATGTGAGGAAGGATTAACCTGTCAATAATAGACAGAATTACTTTCATGAACATATTTTTCATTATACTCTCATAATGAATTTTGTTTCTTCTTTTTTTTGGTATTAGTCTTTGATGAGACCGGTTCCCTGGTAGCAAATATGTGCCTAAATATTCATTGTTCATTCTCATTGCCTCCTCAATAGCTGTATTTCTTTTTCATCTTTTGGGACAAAGGAAAAACATAAACATTTTTTTTCTTTCCAATTCTAGCATGGCAAGTATTCAATCTTAATGTGCTAGCCTTTGGGAAAAGTTGGAAAAAACGCCTAGATGTTGTGGGTGGAAAACTGCCTTTTTTCTGGTTGAAATGAACTGATTGATTAAGGGCTTACTCAGTAATTTAGCCAGGATAGCTTCTGTTGCTGAAACCATAGCACCAGCTCAGCACATTTTGTTTTATTTTTCTTTTAGGGAGAGATAATTTTATTAGACTAGTTTTTGAGTTGGGGAAAAATGGACAAACATTCTGGACCATCATTTTTACTGTGTCTGTCAGTGCCTGGCTAAAAACCTGCTTTTGTCTAATTATAGAATTCTATTACTTCAACCTGTGAACTTTCTGAATCTAAACAACTACAGGTTTGAAATTGCATAGAGCAGATATTCACTTGAGAAGTCTATTTTTTCCTGGAAATAGTACAAGGACAGGCAAACTTCCATTAGTGTGGAATTGCCATCTGGAGACCTTACGGAAATGGAAGCACAATGAGAAATATAATTGATTAAAAATATCTTTTAACTGATGTAAAACTGCTTTGGCTTAGGGTTGTTGTAAGTTTGAAAAAATGGGGTTTTTTTCATGATCTGAGGGGAGGAACATATTTCCAGTAATCAAAAAAAATGCATCATCTAGGAAAGAAAGGGTGATAGCTAATCAGTGTGTGCATATGAATAAAGAATTTGTTGTTAATGTGGATTATATTTGCATTATACAAATATTTCCTCTGTTTGTCTATCATTTTCAAAACCCAAACCCTAGTTTTGCAGTCACTTTTTTTTTTTTTTTTGACCTACAGTTAAATCAAAATATTTCCTTAGGGGGAAAAAAAAAAGCTTGAGAGGAAAAAAAGTTGAGAGGAATCGATGTTGCTGGGCTGACTTCAGTTTAAGAGGGATGATGGACACATTAGATGAAACACCAAAGTTGTCTGTTTGACTGTTGTGAAAATTTTAAAGAGGTTTTCTTTCCTGGCACATGCAAGTGGAATGCTTTTCAAGATTTAAATCATAGTGTAGTTTGCCTCTTATTTCAATAACATCAGTTCAAGAATTGTTTGCATACTAAAGGTCATGATATCAAGCTACCACCCTTTCAAGTTAAGTTCTTTTAAAAATATCACTGCCTTGTGGAAGAGGGGAGCTTTGGAGTTCTCTTTGGTATATACTTGCGTGCAATGATCTGAATCAGTCCTCAGCCACGGGGAAGCTGAAGGTGATCATGTGCTAATTTAGATGTACAAAACAATTGCACTCAGGACCCTTGCAGACTTGAGAGCTATAACCTTAAAAACTGTAGGCTTTGATTATAAATTTACTATTAAACATGTTAATTTACAAATTTTAACATGTTATTTAAAATACACATACCAAGTATATTAATTTTAGTTTCCTACTATGATGTAAAAAGGTAAATAAATGCAATTTGTAACTAATAATGAAATTACTAAGCTTATAGCATACAAACTTCTTATTAATTTGACATTACAGACTTGTAGGCTAAGGGTTGGTATTTGTTGCATTGGTGATTTTCTCATTAAGGCTTTGCAGAATAAGAATCACTGCAGATTAAATAATATTGAACAAATTAGTTTTATAGTTAGTTGGATAAAGGTGTTTTCAACGGAGAGTTTCTATGAATTCACTGTAGAGACTGACCCAGTTTTTAGTGTGATCATCAGGAGATCTTGAATTCTGCAGTTTAGCTGTGGCCAAGTAATGTACAGTATTCTGAGCTCAGGTGTTGTTCTCATCACTACTCCATTGGCAGCGTCGGGCATTTAGCTTTTCATTTAACAATATAAATGTCATTGGAGTGCCAATAAATACTGTCAAATCCCTGAAAAGGTCAGATTGGTTCTATAACTCAAATACCTGTCTAATGCTAATGGCTTCTCAGAGTTTTGTGTGAACACTTTAAAATAAACAGTCTTCTGTCAGGCTTTTACAACTTTGTTTTATATATACATATATATATATATATATGCCTTTCATATATATATTTATGGATGTTATAAATTTTATTTATTTACAAGTTCATTAGGTAAAAAACCCTAAACACTACAAGGTGGGAAGATAGAGTAAAAAGGGCTAAGCTAACAAACTAGAACCTGAATGTCCTCTCTGCACTGATGAAATATTTTTTTTCTGACAGAGAGAGATTTATCCTCTCCTCCTGGCTTCACATTAGTCCTTCCACATTTTTTACTGGTATGTGCTCCATGCTGGAGTTGGAAATAGCATTATAAGACTTCAAAAATTAACCAGTAATTGCGATTTATGTTTTTTGAAAGGTATCTCTTTTAAGGTATTTATAACTAAATTATCTCTTCACTCGGTAGATTTTATTTAATTTAATCAATGATTACATGGTTAGTGAGGATGCATCAATTTGGGAAAATAAATAGCTAATCAAAAGAATATTTGTTTCCACATTTTTCTTTTCATTAAGAATTTTATATCACAGACTTAGCAGACCAGAAAAGACAGATGAAGTAACTGCAAGCTTTCCCTTAACGTGTCAACACAGCTTCATCTACCCTGGGGAGAACAAAATCACTTAAACCTTGAGCTGATTCATTCACCATACTATTTTCAGCAAGAAATAGCAATCATATGTTATCCTTCAGGCTTTGCAAGTCTAACATTTCAGTCATATAAGCTACAAGAACAGACAAAATATTCACTTAAACAGATTTAAATCCAGTATGATTTTGCTCAGTCCCAAGAGCCTATGTAATGTCTACTAGACTTTTTACAAATGACTTGAAAAGTGAACACTGTTTCCTGCATTAGGTGATCTGAAGCTCTGTCTTCCTACGTATTTTGAGCTGAAGTTGTGTCTATCAAATTCACTTGGTGGTGGTATTTCTCAGTGAGAATTTCTTGAACATTTGTGTTTGGCATTTTGTCCTGTCCCTTAACTTTTATTTAAATTAACAGGCTGAGGCTTTTTTGGAGGTTGTAGCTAAGCAAAATAGTAATTTTGATAATTACTTTTCAGACTATCTCCCTCTGTTTGGTGTGAGTAGAATTTGATGAGGTTATTGCTTACTTTTTGCCTAGTTGCTCACATGGCCCAGTCAAAGATTTGTATAAACTTTTGTGTATTTTTTCCTAGTATACCTTTAGAATATCTGCCCTGGCAAAAAATATTTCTTACACTTGCAGGCATTTCAATCAGGGTGGTCTAGTTTTTCCAGTTGTAGAGGGTGAATGGGCACATTGGTACGTGCTTCTTCCATGGAGGTTAGTCTGGTCAGGAAATCCTACAGTCCTACAGTAGGACTGTTGTACTGGTCACAGACAGACCAGAGATGAATTGCTGCTGGGAATTTGTATCAGAAATAAATTTTGTTGAAAATAGTGCATTTGATAAAGTTGATCCAATATTTGACAAATTTTAACCTGGAAATGACACAGTAAAAATTATAAAAAATCAAATTTGTAAAGACCCTAAAATCTACCTTTGTAGTTTATGCTATTTCTTATCAGATAAATAATCCAATGTTGTTTTTTTGTACTATAAACATAATAGATAATTAATGTTGTAGTGCTATTTGGCTAAGAAATTTATGGCTGAAAAATATTTTAAAACATGACTATATTTAGCAGGTACAGCAATTGCATTGCTCATTTTAAGTAAGTGAATTGAAAAAAAACAAGGTTTTTTTGTGAAACCTGCTAAACAAAACCAGCCCTTCTTAAAATTAGCATAATCCATACCCTTAGTCATGGGAAAATAAACTCTTCCTCTCTCTTTGGGAAGAAATCTTAATGAAATAAAATTCAAATTGTGTTTTACATTGTCAGATATTCCTTTTTCGAGCTGGACTGCACCTGAGGAATGAATGGTGGAATCCAACGTGCCACACGTTACCAGGGGTAGTGTCTGTTACCCATAACAGAGGCCCTAGAAACATGTTTGGGTAATAGGTGACCACAGAAAATGTTCAACTCAACAGTTCTGAGCTGGCATATGTGTATCACTGTAAATCCCTGAAAAAATCAAATTCTGCAAAGTTTGAAGGGACAGGAAGAGTAAAAACCCATTGTCAGTAGGACTGTGGGTTTGGGGATTTCTTGGAATTTGGAATAAATTGGTAATGACAAAAATAAATATAACTGATGCCCTGGAGTACGGGTCTCCATCTAGTTGCATTTCAGCCTTCTGGCTTTTAGTATTTATCATCATGTCATAATGAGTAGAGGAAATAAAAATACACCAGAGATTAATTGTTTTTCAGTACGAATGCAGAGGTTCTAACACTTTGAGAAACTGTTGTGCCAACTGTAGCACACAGGTTTTTTTCCTCCAAGTAAATAAGTGTAGATTTAAAAAAAAATGTTGGTAAACATTTAATTTAAAATTATGTTTTTAAATATGATTATTTTTACTTTTTTAAATTTTATTCTTAAACTTCAGGTTTCAAGTATGTTTAAAAGTTGATGAGTGTAGTCTGTGGCTAAAATAACCGTATTTGCCACAGTGCTAATGGTTGGGTGCAGTCTCTTTCATAGTAAAGTAGGCTTTTTTCATGCCTCTACAAGGAAATAAATGGTAAATGGACTGAAACATATTTTGAAGAATAGAGTGCTTCTTTTTTCTTTTCATTTCTCCTACGTTTCCCTTTCTTTGGGAAACATCTGGGGTCAGCTTTTCTTTGTTCCTTAATTACACGCATTTTTTTTCATTGGCTAATTGTTACCGTAAATTACAAAACACTTTTAAGAAGACCAGAAAAGTGGAAGAGGGCAAGGAACATGTATTAAAAAACTACTTGAACAAGGAAGTTTTTAACTGCAGTCTCTGTTTCACCAGGGTTTTGGGAGCATAATTCTGGCTGACTAAACCAATAAATTAAATTTTTCTCTTGAAGGGTCCAAGTGTCAAGAAGTGAAAGGGCATTATTAATTCTGTTTCTCAGTAAATTTAGCTTGGGGTTTTTGTTATTTAGATTAAAAACAAACCCAAACCTGTTATTTCTTTAAATGACAAACAAAAAGATTGTTCCTTGCTCTTTTAAGACATGGAGAAAGATCAGAATGGTTCAGCTTAGCCTTAAAGATCAAAGTCCATTGAGGTGGTAGAAAACAGTCATCTCAGTATTCTAGTAATGTGCCAAATATATCTGCTGCTTTGAAGTATTTTATTTTAGCAGTTTCACCTTTTTTTTTTTTTTTTGTATTTCAGTTAATTCAATGTGTACGTTTAAAATAAAGTTTTAAAATGACAGTGTTACAGATACTCAGCGCCATTATGAACCTTTTATGTTTGTGTGCTTGACTGCCAGGGTTAAAAGCTTATATAGGTGCCAGAGTTCAATGTAATCAGTTATTTCTGCATTTCCAGCCTAACAACACGTTGTGAAATGCTAAAATAGAACTAATGCAAAAGCAAATCATCCAGACTGTTTCAGAAGCTGTTACTATAATAGCTGGAAGCCTCCGTTCTTGTACTGGTTACTTTGTAAGAGATACCAATTAATAATGAAACAGTACTAAACCCTGAATGAAAAATGAAGGAAAATGCAAGTGAAAACTTGTCCTTTTCAGCAGGAAGTGCACTAGTCAGAAAAAAATAAAGAATTAAGATTTTGCCTATTGCACATGGAGCATACGATGCTTGTTACTGCCTTGACAACCTGCCCTAATCAGCCTTGTTCACAACATCAGACTGATGACCTGCTCAGTGCCAAAAATGATTTTTAAACCTTATCATCTAGACTACAGCAACCTGAAGACAGCTACTGTTGCTGTTTTCCTTTAGGCAGTTTGGGGATTTGCTGTGTAAAAATCCATGTCCTGATAACTCGGTTGTGGTACACATTCATGTCGTGTAGGAGTGATGGTATTTCATGAGGCAAAGCATTCAGTGTCCAAGAGGAACACAGATCCACCATCCTACAACCTGGGTAGGCCTAGATCCTCTTAATGACCATGTCTCTGCAAAATCTATTCCTCTTAACACTGCATGATAAAGTAGAATAAGAATTTACTCCACAAAAACCAGGAAAGATAATATTTCTCTCCCCGTTCTTCCAGCACATACCTATGTCTTGAAATGACACATCATTTTCTACATATATTGATATGCTTTGTGCGGTTAGTCACTTTTCTGTTAATTAAGCCTACATTGACTGTAACAAAATATTAAAACAGTAAGATATTCCTTGATTCTTTTACTTGAATTTTAAAAGCTGGGATTTTTAATCAGCAATTATAATTTCTACTTGAAAGAAGAAATTATCTGGGAATACTAGTCACACAGCATTGTAGCGGGTATGGAAAAATTAATATTCAAAAAGACTATTATCTTTTTTCAGTAGAAATTAAATTTCCTAGGTTCTATTAAATTTCCCTTACTTAAGCATATGCCAACTTAACAATTACCTCTATGTCCTTGGGACTACAGTGTTGTTCTCCAAAACATTTCTGCTAAATGACAACCCACATGTTTTGAATAGCTGTGTGGAAGAACTGTGGTTGGTTTGGTTTGGGGTTTTTTTGCCTGATTTTACTTATTTATTTACTTACTTATTTAAATTGGAAGTAAGACACACTAAGGTGTGAAGGGAAATGATGAATCATTTCATATTCTACTGTAATTCTTTATTTGAAATAGCTTCAGAGAAATAAACATAAAAAATTGTAGTGTTTTCTCCTATTTTTAATAATTATATTAGATATCTATCTAAGTACATGAGTTTCATGGTTACCATTTGTTGTGTATATTGAAGGAGAGTTGAAAACTGAACCTCTGTCTTCCTTAAAAAAGGAGTAGTTTGAAGAATACAAGTGTTAGGAAATCACATTATAAAAGGAAGCAAAATAGATTTTTGTACTTGACCCAAGTTTTAGTTTTAGTAAATCAAAAATATTAATATTTCCATTTAAATTTTTAATTGCAATATAACTCATTCTTATCGGCAGTTGTCTTGGCAGTTCCCACCACAGAATTTTAAAGGAAATGTCACTGATGGACAGTGTCTTTGCCTAAGTTGTTTACAAACATTAAAATTATAATTGGAAAAGGTATATTAATAGAATATTTGGCTTTTAAAGGTTAAAATAAATAAATTTTGAATGCATGAATTTGTACTGTTTGAATCCAAAACAGTGATTGTATCATTTTAGTATTTTGTTTTAAAGAAAAAATAACGTACAAAGTGTTAAATCAGTTTCAAGAACAGTAACAGGTTAAAAACGTAAGAAAATGGCTATTGAGCACATTTAGAATCTTTTAATTTGAATGTTGCAGAACATTTCAGGGAGAGAGTATGTTTTTATAATGTAGTCTTAGAATTTGAAGTCCTGTACTGAGCAGGGATCTGCCCATTTTTTTGGGATGGTATTCTAGCTGAAACCAGGAGCTATGATCGTTGTTATGTTGCTCTAAGGCCTGTAGAAGACAGAGGGTGTTATAAGAGAAGGTCTCATAGGCTTTTACTTTACTGTCTTAGGAATTTGCTGAAAAGTTACTTGAAAGTATATTATTTTCCAAGGTCTGCATATGCAGTGCTGAGATTTTAAACTGGGGAGTAATTCTGTAGAAAAAGTGTTCTGTACACAAGCAATGCTTGAATAATGTATAGTGATTATTTTTTTTTCTCACAGTGTGTCAGGTGGCTGTCATGATCATGTTAAATATACACTGCCTTTATTAACAGAGAAAATTCTAATTTTGTGTATGAATATATTTACAAACCTACACATTTATAAATTTATTTATTTGCTTATGAATATAAATAAGATGTAAACTCTTGAAATCTGTTGTAACAAACCCCATTTCCTCCTGAGGCTTGCTTATTTATAACTAATGATTGTTTTCCCTGTTCATGATTTGGGAATTTTTCTGAAGATACAACATAGGGAGTTTCAGATATTTTTCAGTATGTGTAGGAGAGGAAGTAAGATGAAATATTCTCTAAATAGAGTAACACTCAATGCCTTAAAAAGTACTGAATTCTTCTGAGCTAAAGCACACGATCCTAGATGACAGTGAAAAGATTTCACATCACAAAAACCTTCTAGTCAGCTGTACTCATCTCTTTCTTTCCAAATTAGCATGTTAAATTACATTGAAGGCTAAGTATCGCTAAAACTTTAAGTTCTTTAAATACAAAGTAGTAAACCAGAATAAGATCAGATTGAAAACAAGGAAATCCTGGCACTTCTGGGTGAGGAAGAATAACTTTTGAGAACAAAACATCCTACATCCTTCCAGTCCCTCCTTTCATTACAACATTCTTCAGTAATTTCTCAGACTGAAAAGATTCTTGAAAATTCTTTCTTGAAAAAAGAAATTTTTCTTTTTCATCACCTTTAAAGTCTTTATCCTGCAATAGGAAGACATGCTACTTCTCCTAAGACAACTGTAGCTCCGTGCAGCCTGTCTCTGTCATCTGGGATTCCCAGTATCAACCACCCTGAGCACTCTATATTCATACACAGTAAATATATAGGCTTCTGCTCTCATTTGATTACCCAGCAAGCCCTTTAGTAGAACATGCCATATTCAATATTTGTACTGCAATTTAAGAACAAGTTTTTCACTTATAATATCTGTCATATACCTTTTTGTCTCATTCCTGCCTGCCACTATAACTCTGTAGAAGAAAACCAGAGTTTGGATAAGAGTAGACAAAATGAACCTGTAACCTATCATGCATTTTATCAACTTACTCCTCATCTCCTTGAGCTGATTCTGTGACCTCTAACAAATTCTATTTCTGTAAAAGAATCTTTTGTGTTGTTTTGTGTTTATTTCATTAGTGCGCATTGAGGATGTTAGTACAAAAAACATGGAAGTAAACCAAAAAGTCAAATTAATTTCAAGGTCTATTAGGCACATTGATCCCTTTCCCACCCCCATAACTGATAGAATAAAAAAGGGGAAAGAGATGCTGGTTTTAAGTTTGAGGGAATTACACAAAATACTCCAACTCAAACTTCAGGCAAGTATCAAAATAATGATACAAAATGTCACTAAGTGTTGTTGTCCATTATATTGACCAAAGCACAAACCCCTAGCCATGGACTGAAAGGCCAAACATTATACAACCTGAGGATGTTTAGAGTTGGAAGATAGTGCATAGAGAGAGATCTCTGAAATAGGAGATACCTGTTTATTTTTTGTATCCATAACAACACGTCTGATGAATTTCTACTATTTTAAAAGATGTTCCATATGAATTCTCTGTACATTAATTAACACTTTAGGCTATGCCATTTGGAAAACACTGCATTCATCAAGTGAGTTTAGTGGCTGGATATATATGAAACTTGTGAATAGCTATAATATGGGAGAATATTTAAAATTAGACAGAAGAAGGAATACTTTTGCAGTTTGAAATCTCAGAGGATGTGAAAGGAGTCTTATTTTTGCCTCCATGTATGCAATGTTTACAGATTGGTGCCTAGCTGTTATAAGGACTGTTTTGTTCTCCACAGAAAGCACAGTTCAAATAACAAAACTCTGGATTAATTTAGAAGCCAAGGACATAGTTTTAATCCATCACTGTGGGCCATGCTTTCATCAGAGAGAAATTAAATCCAATTTTGCCAACCTGCAAGGCACAAATAAAAGAACACTTCTTAAAAAGTAGAACTCTGTTTCTAGAGAAAGATCAGATCTTGTTACTTGGCTTAAAGTCTGAAATTTAAGCCTTGCAGCAAAGTTGAAACCTGTTTAAGAACATTTTCACTGAAGAGTTTTCATTGCTGTAACTAGATTTGTTTTAAAATTAAACTGCTCTTTAGGAATGGGTGTAGGAGATTCCATGAAAGCAACCGCAGTGGAACTTTAAATCAGTAACTCTTATTAAATGAGCAGTAAATGAGGATGCTATTTCACTTGTTTTTCCATGCTATTTGAAATCACTTAAGGCAGCTGTATTACTATTAAAGTAAAAAATTTCAAATCCTATGGTTTTTTGCTTCCACTCCTTTCACAAAAGATCGAGTTGCTATAGAAAAACTCTTTTTTTGCAGAATAGCTAAAAGTGTAATAATAAGGGAAAGTTCATATCAATACAGGATTTTTTTGGTTGAGTGAAAACACCCGTTAATGAAAGATCTGATCTGTGTGATCAAGTGTAAAGTTTTTACACAAGTTAATTATAAGGAGTGTGTTCCTAATAAAACAAGGAAATTCTAAAAGAATGAGAATAGGGGATAAGTCTTTTCTCAGTGGGGAAACAAAAGCTTACTTTAGTCAGGGCTCAGCACAAAGAATGCACTCTCTGGATCTCTGTTGTCCCAATATGGGACTATATTGCTTTATTTTCCACTAAACTGATGGTAGAAATCTTCCCATATAAACTGCATTAAGTGGAAGCATCTATACCATTTTTTACTATATATTAAAGAAACCTGTACTTAATTATTTTGAGGTTATCTATGGAAGTAGGTTCCTTGCATGACCACACTGAGAAGGTAGATT
>BJBW01013183.1:43035-62302 GCA_004320125.1 Scolopax mira | reverse complement strand
CCTATGAGGAGAGGCTGAGGGAACTGGGCATGTTTAGTTCAGAGAAGAGGAAGCTGAGGGGAGACCTCATTGCCCTCTACAACTACCTGAAAGGAAACTGTAGAGAGGTGGGGGTTTTTCCCAAGGGAATAATGACAGGACCAGAGGAAATGGTATGAAGCTGCGGCAAGGGAGATTTAGGTTAGATATTAGGAAGAATTACTCTACCGAAAGAGTGGTCAGGCACTGAAACAGCCTGCCCAGGGAGGTGGTGGATTCACCGTCCCTGGAGGTATTTAAGAAACGTGTAGACATGGCTCTTCAGGGCATGCTCTGGTGCCCAAGATTATTGATCTGTGGTGGAGTTGTGGGTGTGGGGTTTAGTTGGTGGGTGCTTTTTTTGTGTGTGGTTTTACTGAGTTTTCTGTATTTGTGGGTTTTGGGGGGTTTTTTTGAGGTTTTTTTGTCTGTTTGTTTTTGGTTTTTTTTTTTTTTTTTTTTTTTTTTTTTAATGTGGTTAGACTTGATGATCGCAAAGGTCCCTTCCAACCACTAAGATTCTGTGATTCTGTGATTCTTCTGATGTTTTTCATGTGTAGCAGGGAAAATCCCCAATACCTGAGAATTAGGGAAAATATGCATTTGAATAAGATAACACGGTAATAAAGGAGAGAAAAAAAAAAAAAAAAAAAGAATACAGAGGTTTTTTCTTCCTTCAAAACCAGTTTGTGAAGATTTTAAATGGTAAATCATTGTATTGTTTCAGTGGGTCCCCACTTAAATCATTTGCTGTCTTATAAAGCTGATAATCTAGATTTTCTGAGTTACATGGCTAAGTTTTGAGCCCATATAAAATAAAAATAAGGAATGTGTTCAAAGCTGAAGGTAATTTTTTGTTGTTATTGTTATTACAGCTGCAATGATAGCAGTAACAAGTACAACAGAAAATGCAACTATATATTTTATCTCTTTAATTATATTCTACTTATTACAAAAATGTTAACCTGTGTATACTTTGCTACACTGCCCATCCAATTCAAGCCATAAACAGAAAAGAATTTAAAATTTTTTATGCCATTTCCTGGAAGTAGACAAAGACTATATTATACTCCTGATAAGTAGTCATTAACATCCCTAATTCTGAATTAATATCCTTAACTCTGATGCTGAATAAAGGCCTGATGTTTTTTCTGTAGGCTACATCACTTGTTACTTTATGGGATGTTATATTAACAAAAAAAAAGACCGTCTTCCTTCTTGCCAGGCTCAGATTTTTATGTTTTCATTTAGCTGTTTTTTAATGCTCAATAATTGCAAATCATTATTTCTGAGATGTTTTTCCCTTATATACTCTAAAATACTTTTTCTTAGATGACAAATTTTAGTAGTAGTTATCTAATATTATTATTTGCAAATAGTTGGAAAAGTGAGCAGACATGAAAATGAGGATATTTAAAATATTTATGGACTGTTCGTTTCACAATTTTATTATTAAAATATTTTTATTATTACTTTGACTCATATTAGTCATTAAGAACTGATCTTATGGAAAGATATGTCTCCAAAATGCATTAATCTCTCATCCTGAGGCAACTAACAGTTTTATTCAAGGCTTTTAAAGCTCGAATACATGTGTGTTTTTCATTTGAAAAGCCAAGCTGGCATCTTTGGAGGATCCACATAAGTGAACTCACTGATGGAGAATATTGGGTCTGGGTAGTTAGCTAGTACAAGTAAGGTGCTTACAAATGTGATGGAAACGGGCTAGCAAAATGCCCCTGTTTTTATATCCCTTGGTCCTTGTGAAAGATGCAAAAAAGATATATCACAGGCAGATGTTATATAAATTTTTAAAAACACCTCTAAATGGACTGTGTCCATCTCAAGAACAGAAAAAAGCTGATATACAGTAGTAATGTAACTCATTATATACTTCTGAAAGCTTCTTACTGGTAAAAGAGAAGAGGTCCAACAAGAGAAAACTTGTTTATCTCAGTAAAGTCTGTTCTCTGAAGATACAAGTTTTATTCTTGCTGCAGTAAAATCCATTTGTGACACTAAACTTTTAATTATGGTACCTTATCTGTAATTTGGGACAAAAAAACATTTCTATGATAGAACACTGCTTGGAATATGTGTGTATTGTCACTGTTGGTCAGTCAGGTGGAATATAATGAAGAAGAATGCAGTATTGTTTTATGTACTATAATAATATATAAATATATTATAATACTATATTCTATAGGTTTTGCTCCAGCAGTATTTTGTACCTGTTTTTCTAACAGGAATCAATCATTGTAAATTAAAATTTGTCTTTTTTTAATTTTATTTTTCTTCTCCATATAAAGTAATACCACTGTATCTTCAGTTCTACCAAAATTACTGCAAGACCCTCTTGATATATTTTTAACATGTCCAACAGAAATAAAGGTTTTGTGAGAGCCTGCTGTTCCTTTAAGAAGAAGATATTAATCTCATGTTTCTTTCCCGTAATACTGAGCATTAGACAAACCAAACACTTTTCTCGTTAAAATTGAAACTCTGAATAGCTCCTATATCTGAGCATTTATTTACAACTGAGCTTCAGCCAGCTACCAACTCAGGCTTGTAAGTTCAGTTTTTCTACGTTTTTGTATCTTTTTTATATGCCAGTTAATCTCCATTTTACCATGCAGAAGCCTTAAATTAAGCACGTGTATCATGTTTGGATTTGAAAAGGGGTAAAAAAAAAGGCAAAGAGAGAAGTGGTCATGAATTCTTTTGTGTCTCAGCCTCATAAGTTCCACAGTTCTACTTATTCATTATCCAAACTTAATTTAAAGTGACTGGGCTGATGCTACATTGTCTGCCACTTAGGCTCTGACTAGTGCTACTGCTGTGTATCATTAGAACACCTCTTGTTGGACAGAAAAACGTCATTGCTGCTGGCTAGCACTGCAAAAAGATGTCATGTTACAGGAATCTGTTTGGTGCCTGAAATAAGGTTTGAGTTGTCACAGTCTCATTTTACTATAATAAAATAAAATAAAAAATAAAGAAGAGGCTGAAGAGACGGTGGGCCGGGGGAGGCGGGAGACACAGAAAGAGTGACTGGCTTACAAAAATATATCTGGACCATTAAGACAAAAAATCAGACATAGTGAAGAAGTTGGAGTAACAGCTGTCTTCAGACTGAGGTAGAAGGTGACCTCTCCAAGAAAAAACTATCCCCGGTATTCTCTGGCTGACACTGCAGTGGATATGTCAGCTTAAATATGCCTTCATTTAAGCATACTTCATTTAAGTATGTTTGTAGCTAAAATCTCAAACCTCAGTAGGAATATACAAACATATACACACAGACACAGAGAGATAAATACATATATTTAGACATCTATATATGATGACAGATTGCATATGTATAAAGGTCTGGAAGAACAGAGATAGATGATGATATGAAATAAGTAGGTGGCAAGAAAAGCTGAGAAATCTGAAGAAAACTAAGATAATTAGCTGAAATAAAAAAAAATTAAGCTCACTCCTTATTGTTTATAGGGCACATGACCTCAATTTATAAGAATCTCTTATATAATTTAAACTCCTAATTTTACATGTCCTCAGAGAATTTGCCTGTACAGCTAAATTGATGTATTATTGCTAATGGAGGCTCATTTCCAGTGTGGAGATATCAAGCACATATTGAATAAATCCCTTTAAAATTAGTTAGTTTTATAAATACCTCCTTTGTTCATGCTAAACTAATCCACATAGACAATTACTTCAAAGTAGCTTCTGTGCTATACATTTTTCTACCTACTTTATTGCACACAATTTATTTTTCTTATTTTTTATTTTTTAATCTGGACATGTCCAGTGTTACCCTGCACCTAAAAAAATAGTACACCATAGGTAGGCAAAAGCCAGTAATACCTTCTTGCCTCTTGGCTGCTTTTCTTGTTCTTGCACTGTCCTTTGGCAAGAAGTTGAAGAAATCATTAGATCAAGCCAGTTTCTGAAACTATGAATCTTATGTCACTCCATAATTATGGAACTTGGTCAGTTTCATTACACAGGAATAACTATATTAATATATATATATTTATACTGTTATGAATTAAAAATAACTCCAAAGAAATTGGTCTGTAACTGAGAATGATTGAAAAAAAATTGAAAACCAACTCTCTTGTTCTTTGAATTTTGCTCAGTTTTCCAAAGGAATAATTATTTATCCTCTGAAACAAAAAAAAAAAATAAAAATCTTGCATTAGAGATTTTTTTATTTTATTGTATTTTTTAAATTACACATTAGATGGTTTTTATGGGCATTTGTGTTTTGTTGTTTTTAACAGTGATATTTTTGATTTTTGTTGTTTTTTTGTTTTAAACCTAAATAACGATAAGAGAATTCACAGAAGTAAAGACAGTTTATGCTGAAGAACTACTTAAATGTTATCTATGCTCTTTAACAATATAATTTTTAATGTAACATTGTTATTTATAATGATACGAAACATCAACATTGACAAATGTAATGCTGAGCACCAAAGAGAAGATTTTGTAATAGACTCAGTATTCATGTTCAGAGTGTGTTTGTATATATAGATTTAAAGAATGGCTTGTGACCCAAAATAGAGTTACACCAGATATGAATGTAGTCCATCATTAGTGGAAGAAAGTACATCTGAAGAAAATTATGTGCTGAGTTGAAGACATGTGACAGAAAGATTTAAAATGGCTGCACATCTCTGGAAGTGTGACATTTTGTGCTGGCAGGAGCAGAAGCAGGCAGAACAGACTGAAGAAAATGCCTAATGAGGTTTGAAGAGAAAGATGTTATAGTGCCTGGTCCAAAACATAGCAAAATCAATTTGGATTCTTTTTTTTTTTTTTTTTTTCCCCTTCTCATGGGCTGTACCAGGTTTTCTGTCAGGGTCCACACTTCATTCATTATAACACATACACCATACAGGGATAAAACAAGGAAAGGTTAGGAAAAGTAGCATGGGTGTATAACTGACAGAAACCATACAGGTCTCATGAAGGCAATGATTTACACCATCTGAAAAACTGGCTAGTATATAAGTTTTTTTCAACAACAAGAATTTTCAGCTTTCCTCTCTGTGATTCATATATTGTCTGTGTATATGCAAAAGAAAAATAAACAATGTTATGTATAATATCCTAGGTAAAATATGTAACTGTCATTACAAATAAGAGCGTGATTTCAGTTAAATGTCATATCTTTTTTTCCCAAATTATCTAAGATCTCAGTTAGCTTTCAACAGAGGACTGCACAACAACATGAAGCTGAAAACTTTAAGTATGGAATGACATAAAAAAGGCACTTCAGCTTTTGTTCTGTGAAATATAAAAATAAAATTAGTAGTAATCTGAATTTTAATTCTAAACATTTTACATTTAAGGTAAGTAAAGAACAGTTTGATATACTGTAAAATACCAAAATTTAAATTCTAAGAATTTTTAGAAATGTGCTAATATGCATTTTGTCTAGTCTATATAGGGACTTGAATACAGCTTTCAAACCAGTTTTAGAATGCCTTTTTAAAATTAAAAAAAAAAGAATATTTTTTAAAATTCCTGACATAGAAAATGTACTAAAAATGTAGCTATCCTATAACCTACAAGAATCTAACAGAATTTAGGGACTGCAAATTTAGGAAATCTGCCTTTTATATTTTTTTATCATGGGTACACATTGCCTAATGTATAGCTCAAATCGGAAAACAAGTTGGCAGTTATATAAGAGAGAAACTAATAACACTAGGTTGAATTTAATTACATGTTGCTAAACACAGAAATTCATGGAGTTGATTCTTAGGAAGAACTAACATAAATCACACCAGCTTATAGACAGCACTGAGGCTGGGCTGAACATTTTCTTGACCAGTAAAGAGTACTTTGTGATAATTTTTTTAAAAGAAAGAAAGAAAAAAAGTCTGTGAAAACAGCAAATAATTGAATTTACTTTTTCTGTATTACCATAGAAATGGAAGTGGATGGACCCTCAGGAAGTCATCTGGGACATTCCCAACCCTACTGCATTGTGACTAATATCAAGTAGGTCTGCAAGCAATAGTTTAATCTACACTGTAGTATAAGTACATATTACCTTGTAAGTAATTTAATATACCATTCTGCTAAACTACTATTCCTATGATGGGAATGAAACTGTTCTATGGTCTATCTTTTCTATTAATTTTGGAGATATCCTAATTATTTAGCAAAAACTACTGTGTGGCATTGTGCTAAAATTTGAATGCTATAGGGGAATGAATATTGTTTATGTTACATGGGCCAAAGCTTACTGATTCCCCTGAAGTGGAATTGTACCACTGACTAGAAATAACAGCTAGTTTTAACCATGTTCATCACAGTCTAGTGTTTGTTCTTCTATGTAGGAAACAAATTAGGTTATTTTAACTGACTTATGGAAATTCAAGTTGCTGCAGACCACTAAGAAAAAAAAAATACCTAAAGAAAATATTTTAAGACTTACAATATGAGGAAAAATGTTTTAAAAACACAGATCAGCCTAAAAAGCAATTTGTCAGCCCTCAAGCGAGGGACAATTCTTTCTAATTCGTATATTGTGCATTATGAGACGATGCAAAAAGTGTATTATGCCATTGTAGGATACCCTTGTTGAAGAAATAAAATATTTGATACATGCTACAGAAGTTACCATACATTCACTCTTCCTATAGATGTAAATACTAAATTCTAAAAGGTGCTGAGGCACTACTGATAGACACCCCATAGTTTTCCCTATTTATATTCAACAGGAGAAGCTGTAATGCGTAGTACATCTGATTCCCAGCAGGACAACGCACTCCTGAAACACAGATTTTCTCAATATGCTTTTTAGCTTTGTGTAATAATGGGGATTTTTCAGATTTCTTTATGTGGGTAGAATACACCTTGTTCACTTATTGCTAACGTTGAAAAGTGTGTTTCTAGTTGAATTTTTTTTTTTCCTATTTCAAAATCTTGTAAGTTGATGATTGGTGAATGAAAGTTTTCACGACAGACTGAAATTTAATATGAATGCTTCAAAAAAGGCTCATGCTTCTTTTATCATGGCAATTTTTTTTAAGGTAAAATGTTGATCCTGTGGTATGCAACTTAATTTCCATGAGAGAATCCTTTTTCACTATTCTTTATACAAACAGATATTGCACTGCTCTATCACTACCATCTTTTATGTGCATAATGTCTGTCTTCCCTGTCATTTTTGGACACTGAGTCTTATTATATTAATGACCTTAATATTTTCAGTTTATGTGTGTTTCTCAAAAACACTTATTCTGCCAAGCAAGTAGCAGCATACAGTGCCTCGTAACTTGTGTGTTTTCTATCTTTATTATTGACTTTCTATGGCAAGTGTGTTATGAGAAAAAGTTGAATTTGAGACCGCTGCTACTCAACTGGGCAGCACAGCAGCTGAGCTTGTCGGTTCAGTCTTCATCAGTGCCACTTGAGCTCACAATGAAGCCGCTATTGTGTTGAAGTTGCTTGTTTTACAAGCTCGATGCCCAAGTTTGTCCCTGAGTGCAAGCTAGGATCATGCTTAACCAGCATTAGAGATACTTAACACCTGAAAAAAGGAATTAGTGTGATCAACCTCTCTTCCTACCAGATACCACTTATTTTGTAAAAAAATTCCTTTCTTTACTCTTCTTCCTCTACCTGACAGGTAGAGTACAGCTGAAGATGAAATGTGCTGCTTGTTACATAGTATACCTAGGCAGTTGAGCACTGTCTGAGAAAGTCTGATGATATGATAATTAACAAAAAAACCCCAAACAAACAAACAAAACCAAACAAAAAACCACCTTCATTTTAGTAATGGTAATGTCTTAGGGAAAATAAAACAGTTTCCAGAACAGACATATACTTACAAGTTTGAGAAACATAAGTTGATCCAAGATTTTTCCTATCTGCCAAGTTCTCTTTTGATTTTATGTTAATTAACACAAGACACAGTTCTTGTGTTTCACACTAAGAAGAAAAATTCATGGTGACTCTTCCAAAAAAGTTTGAATTGAGATGAACAAATTGATAAAAAAAAAAGCTCTTCAAATTCTGGAATCTTAACAGGGTCTGAAATTGGTCAGAGTAGTTTCTCAGAACTAATTAGACTAATTTACTGACACTTATCTGACTATAATTTCAGCAAACCTACTTCCTAAATCTTGGAATATCTTCAGTTTTACAGTATCCTGGTTGCTCTGCCAAGAAATGTGGTGTTTTAAACATAAGGCTTCTAACTGATCTTCAGTTTCTTGTTATCAGTTAAAGAGATGACAATCTGGTTAAAAATTAAATAGATTCATAGTTATGTGTCTACATGAGAAAGAGACTGTGCTCATGAAAGCTAGAAAATATCTGTGGCAAAGGAGTAGGCTGAGGCATCAGTATGTTTGCTTTACCTCTCCACACCTTTTACCTAGTGTACTGGGTGTAGATGGAAATGTCTCACTGCAGGGGTGGCTCCCCTGTGCTGGATGCAGTTGGTTCCAGCCAGGTCCAGTGAACCCACTGCAGGGCACAGCTGAGCCCCTTAGCCAAACATTTAAGAAAAAGAACACTGCACAGTAGCTGTGAGACAGGGGAGTAAGAAAAAAAAGAAACAGACCTGCAAACACCTGAGAGAAGGAGGGGGAGGAGGTGCTCCAGGTACCAGAGCAGTTCTCCTGCAGCCTGTGGAGACCACACTGGCGCAAATACCTAGAATGCAACCCATGGAGAACCCCACACTGGAGTACAGGTAGACATTTCCTGAAGGAACATGCAGATTGGGGGGAGTCCATTCTAAATATGTTTATCCTGAAGACTGCAGCCCATGGGAAGGACCCATGTTGGAGCAGTGTAAAGGGGTGATGGGGGAAAGGTGGTCAGAGAAGAACTGTTATGGACTGACCACAACCCCCATTCCCCACCATCCTGCACCACCTGGGCAAGAGGTAGAGTCAGGAATGAAGGTGTGAAGTCAAGTCTGGAAGGAAGAGTGGGGCAGTGTTATAATTTTTGGTTTTGTTCCTCACTATCTGAATATATTTTAACTAGAAAAAAAATTAAATTAATTTTCCCTAAATACAGTCTCTTTTGTCTATGATGGTAATTGATCTGCCTGTATTTATCTTGATCCGTGAGATTTTTTCCTCTTATTTTCTCCCCCTGTCTAATTGAGGAAGAGGAATGAGAGAGCAACCAGGTGGCTGCCTGGCAGCCATCCAAAATCAGCCCACCACACCTATGTAATTCCTTGGCAGTCTTGAAATTCTTTGTTTCCTTGAAGGGAGTCAGATGACTCATCTGTAGAAGTAAAATGAAGAGTTAGTTGGGAGAAGTGTACAGAGGTGGATATCCATTTAATTTTCTAAATTGCGGTTATAGAAATTGGACTCAGTGTTTCTAAATAAATCTTCCTTGACTCCTAAAAAGTTGATTTGGAAAAGATTCCAAGAGTTTATTAATTCTACCTTGCTCCTTGGTGTGGCATCATATATATCATTTTCTACGAATGTTTTTCCAACATCTTCCTAGTTCTGTTATTAATTTTAAAATTTGTATGAGCATGCTTGCTTTTCCATAGTCCTGTTTTATTGGTGGCTTATATTTCAACAGTAATCTAATTCAATCACTTTTTTTCTACCTGTTATTTGCAAACCTAACTATTACTCAAAATCTCATGATCTTTCACTTTGGATTATTCAATATTATCCCACTGTTTTTAACATGCTTTCCTTATCAATGTCTTTAGAACTTTTTTACATGATTTCTTTCCACATCCAGGTTGATGCAAACACAGCCCCACTGTTGGTGATATGTAAATTATTACAGGAACGTGACCCCTAAAAATCAATGGGCCCTGAAGTTAACCACTCAAGGGTGTTAAAAGAGATGGCTGACATTGTAGCAAGGCATCTCTTCATAATCTTTGAGAAGTTGTGGAAATCAGGTGACATCCCAGACGTCTGGAAGAATGCTGATGTCACCCCCATTTACAAGAAGGACTTAAAGGAGGATTCAGGAAATTATAAACCTGTCAGTATTACTTTCTTACTTCAGTCCCTGGGAAAGTTATGGAACAAATCCTCCTGGGGACTATAAGAAGTCAGATGAAGCACAGATTGGAAAAAGACAGCACAGATTCACCAAGGGCAAATCATACTTGATAAAGTTACCACCTTCTACAACAAAGTAACCTGATGATGTGGGGTGAGTGATGGACATTGTCTACCTGTATTTCCCAAATACAGTTTCCTACAGCCTCTTCCTATAGAAATTGATTCATTGTAGTCTAGGTGAGAGGGTTGTGCATGGGTGGGGACAGGATACATTCAGCGGGTGGGGGTAAAAAGCTCTTCCTGGATTTGTACAGGCCCACTTCTCAAGACTGTCTGGGTCTATCTGGATGGCATCTCTTCCCTCCAACCTGCTGACTGTGCCACACAGCTGGGTGTCATTGACATACTTGTTGAGGGTGCATTCAATCCCACTGTCCATGTCTCCAACAAAGATGCCAAACAACCCTGGTCCTGGTACTGACCCCTGAGGAACGCATCACTGGCTTCCGCTTGGACATTGAGCCATTGACTGCAATCCTTTGAGTGTGGCCGTCCAGCCAGTTCCGTATCCACCAAATGGTCCATCCATCAAATCCATGCCATTCCAATTTTGAGACCAGGATATCATGCAGGACAGTGTCAAACATTTTGCGCAAGTCCAGGCAGATGATGTCTGTTTCTCTCCCCTTATCTACCAATGCTGCAGCAACATTGTAGAAAGCCAACAAATTTGTACAGGCATGACTTGCCCTTGGTGAAGCCATGTTGGCTGCCACCAATCACCTCCTTATTTTCCATGTGCCTTAACAGACATTCCAGGAGGACCTACTCCATGATCTTGCCAGGCACAGAGGTAAGACTGACTGGCTTGTAGTTCCCCGAGTCCTCCTTTTTTCCCTTTTTATTAATGGGTGTTATGTTTCCCCGTTTCCAATCAGTCAGAAATTCACTAGACTGCCACAACTTCTCACAAATAATGGAAAGCAGCTTAGCAACTTCTTCTGCCAGCTGCCTCAGGACCTTTGGACAGATTTCATCAGGTCTCATGGACTTATATACCTTCAGGTTCCTTACATAGTCCTTAATTAAATCATAATTTAATAACAGTCATATCCAGAAAATATTAACAATACAACATATACATCAATAGCCATGAAAATGATGTTTTAAAACAAAAGAATTGAAGAAAAAAATCAGTGTAATTCAGCTTTTTTCATTTTGTGGTGTGATTCTTCCCCTAGACACTGAAGATAAATCTTTTTGAATAGGCTGTTTGAACCCTAAGTTTTCTGGTCTCAGTTGTATCTTGTATCAATATTCTACAATATAATCTGGCTGCAGCTGGCTGATTGTGAATTATTCTCCTTGTGGAAGGGAAATCTTTAGTGCTGCTCGATCTAAGAATATGTTCAGCATTAAAAGCCCCTGACCCTGAGACAGACTTCTCTGCGTGAGATAAGGAAAAGAAGGGAATGGTTCTTTGCACATCTTAATACAACTCTTTAGCTTTTAGGATAGATTTTTAGAGCCATAGTGTGTTATAAGGAAATGAAAGTTGAGAATCAGAGTGAATACCCATGTCTGATTTCACCCTTTTCACCCACACTGGTGTGGGAAGCTTTGATATGAGTTTCAATAGCAGGGAGGATGCCAAGAAACCTCACTGCTCTGATATCATCTTATACACTTCTAAGACTACTTTCTGGTCCAGAGGAGAGTCTATTGCACTTCTGCTCCTCTATGGCGCTTGTAACTGTTTGATGTATGGAGTCAAACCAATCTACAGGGGTAATATTCACTGCAACACAGGACAGTAAGTGAAACAGACACAACACCAAATCTTTCCAGTGCTGAGCAAATACTTCAGTGATGCCATAACTTAAGCTAAATTAAGCTAACTTAAACCTTCTTTCTCAAGAGGACAATCGTTCTTGTAAAAATCTGAGTGTGCTTCAGAAAAGTATGTTTGTAAGGAGAGAAACCAGCACATCTAAGAGGCTTTTCTATGTGTTTCTTTGTTTCTTAGCCCCTTACCCTTCAATTGACATGATCAAATTCTCATCATTATCGTTCTCTTTATTTGTACTTATAACACTGTACACTGACAGCAAAGTTTATTTCTTAGATTTATTTCTGAGCTGTATGATGAAAAGAATTATCTGGAATGTAGAGCAAGCCTTCAATGAAAAATTAGAACTTAGCTAGTTAGTTAGTTAATTAGTCTATTATTCTATGTTTTCATTGTTATGAGACCTAGAAGGGAAGCTGACAGAAAAAAACTGCTTATTTTACAGAACACTGGTTGAACTCCAGAGAGTTAGCTGGCATGAAAAAAACTGAGCTCAGAAAGACACTTCAAAGGTTTGGTAGCATTGTTCCTGTCCTTTTGGTCCATAAAAGAATCATCAGAAGTCAAAAATGAAGTGATCTGCAGAACACTACCAAGCAAAAAGAATTGGGTTATGGATTCAATTAACAAATGTATTATCAAATTACTATTATACCCATGAAATATGAATTAAAAGCCTGCTCATTCTTATCTTAATCTATTGCAGGTAAAAGCAAACTTTACATCAGCAACATCCTCATGTTTTTAACAGGATTGTCCTTATCTAGATTAAGCCTCTCTTTAAGATTAAGGAGATTTATTGATATACATAAAATATCTGTCTCCAGATTAGGGACATCAGGGAGCTAATAAATGACGAAGTTTTTAATTGTACAAAAGGATGGAAATTACAAGGGTGTCTGCTCAGTAGTCCATCATTTATTAGGACATAACACTGAACACAACTGGAATTTTCCCATTGATTGCAATAAGGTCTGTCCCAGACCTTTTAGCTACCCTTATGTAGTCCATAAAAACGGACATCAATAAACCATCAGAAAGAGAATTTTAGACTTCTTCACAGAAAAAGGCTGACTCTTAACTGACTGTGAGTATGCAAGCTTGTACATGGGAAAAAGAAAAATCATTGAATAATGTATTGGTGCAATCAGTCAGGAGAAAAAAAAGAAAAGAAAAAACCAAAACCTTTCAGGGTTTGGCTTGGTTTGGTTTTTAGGGAACAGTTATTAAGCTTCTAAAAGAAAGTAAAAATTAATGTAAAGATTAAATCCAAATAGACTTGTCTGTTCCCTTCGTAAGTCCCTCTAGCTGTGCCAGAGGATTCTGGCTACTCATCATGAAGGAAACCCTTGTCTCACATACAGCTGCATGTCTGAGTTCTCTTCAAGACAGTAAAGAATAACTCTGGTACAATGTCTTTTTGGTAATTTTTGTTAGTATAAAAATTCTGAGGTGGCCTTTTTTTCTGAGATGGCCTCAATAAATATCAGCTCATCACTTTGTTTATCTGCTAAGAGAAGATTAAAATACATTTTTTAACCAAACATAAAGGTATTGAGTTTGTGGGGAGGGGTTGCATTTCCTATTTTTATTATTTTCTTCAACATTATTACTTTTTTTTTTTTTTTTAATAAAAGCTCTTTAAGACATTACAGAAGATTGAATACCAAAACCTTGGAAAACTGTAACGGACTGAATTCATAGCTGAACAGAAAGAAGCATGGACATTACAGAAGGTAAAAAACAAAACAAAACAAAACCAGACAGAAACCAGAAGCTGGCTGATGCAATTGATTTCAACTGGACTTTTCTGATTTACATAACTGAAATCTGTCCAGGAATTTTTTATCATTTTTCAGAATGCATGGTTTGATTTTCCTCTGGAGCCTCCTTTTGATATATTCATGCCATTCCTCAAAGACCTCTGGGTGTAAAATCTGAAATTAATTCACTAACCTGAGAAAAAAATATACCACTGATATCATTAACTAGAGAAATATTAGGAAAAATGAATAAATCACAATAGCAGTATCATTCCAAAGAGGAAAGAAACTCCAGAAACATAGTGTTTTCTTGCACACACAGTATATTAGAGATGCAAGTTACCTCAAGGCTTTCAATTGATTTGATTTTTGTGTGGTTGGTTTAACTCAATATTTCAAGGTCCTTGCTTCTTTATTATGTTGCTCTTTGCTTCTTTATTATGTTTTTATTTTGAAATATTATGATGAGAAGCACTATTTTGAACATCATGTGAATACACAGGTATACATAATGGCACTTGTATTTTCATATGACCTCGTTATTCCCTAGGTTAAACTGATCTTTCATCACTCCTTTCCCTCCCCCGTCCCCTCCCCTCACCCCTTTTTCTCAAGCAAGCATTTAATACTGTAGGAGAAACATAACTCAAAATGTTAGCTACTGTGGGAAAATAAGTGAAGATATTCAGCATTCTATAGTGTGTGATTTTAAGTCAGTTCTTAAGAATGAAATCTGTGTTTAGCTTCTCATGAGTAACACTGAGCAACTTGGAGAAAGGGAAGAAGAGTAATAGAGTAATGCATTGAAAAACATGTGTCCTAGACTCAAAATAAATCTTAACTACATTGGCTGAAATGGTACTTTTCCACTAATTGAGGTCTGTCTTTAAAGATGGATACAGAATGAGATGATGAAGTCACTTTGCTTCTACCTCCTGAGAAAACATTAAGGCCTATGGCCAAAACTGGATTTTCCAGGTTTTCCTTAGTTTATTTGTTTTTAATTTTGGCAAGCTGTCACCAATATCTAACCAGATAGCATCCTTTATGACTTTTCTGAAAAACAAGAAAAGTAATTAATATGTTTTAGTGCCGTTCATTTACCTGTCTTATATGAAATGTTTTTATTTTTTGGAATGCTTTTTCCTTAATCCGCCTCTAGTATTTTGCAAAATTCCCTGTAGTAGATGTGGACATTGTATACTAATTTTCTAACAGAGATTGCTTGATATCTTATGATATCAAGACTGATGACAAACTTTACTGTATATTTCTTAATGCCTTTTAAAAGGCCAAAAAATATTAAAGTGACTTGAGGATTGTGTTATTTTTTCTTATTATTTTTGAGATGTGTCTTGGATATAAAGAAATTTTTGTCTCTTAGTTTGTTCCATTAATATTTAGCAATTTTATTCTATGTTAAATATGTGAGGCATTTTGCACTTAATTCAGCTGTGGTGTGTTATACAGCTATTACAGAGGTGCCACCTATACAGTACAGGCAGAATAGGAGTTTTCTGCCCATAGAAATTTACAAAAGACATGTGAAAGGTCACTGCAATACCTAATTCTCTCCAAGAACCGTGGCAGTGAGAGCAGCAGAAGAGCATATCATGTAGGGGAGGTAGTGTGCAAAGGGGTTCGATATAATGCTGTAGGGGTTCAACTGTAATGCTCTGAGTAGGACAGCCTCCTCAGGCTAATATAGCTTTTCCAGTCAATCTAACCTTCCAGGAGGAATCTCCTGGGGTCAGTTCAAAGACAACCATGCAAATACTCCTGTGCGGAAACCTCAGATGAGTTCAGTATCTTGACCACTGTTGCTAGAGGTACAGTCAGCTGCAGAGTGGGTAGGCCTTAGACTACCACTAGCTCTCCCCAGTGTCCTTGCAGATGAGATCCCCTCTGTTGATCAGAGGGATGAGACCTGTCGTTTCTTTGTGTTGCTGTGGCCTGATGCAATTACAGCCATGTTGTCCGTGTTTAAAATAAGGCCTTCTGCCAGTTGGCCAACTCTTAGTGAAGTAAGCCTGGTGGCTCTGATTACTGAGAGACATTTCTGCTGCACTGAATGGGATGCTTTCTTGCTCTGATGATTGCAGATGACATCTTATGTCCCCTTGCCTTGGCACTAAAAAGCAGTGTTCCACGTTCATATTTCACTGGCCAATAAGTAAAAAAACCAAATAAATGTGTGATACTGAAATGAGTAAATGCAGGCTAACACACAGAACACAACTTGCTCCCACTGTAAAACCAGAGATCTCAGTCTTGTCTGGATACCCATTTTATAAGTTTCACCTGGTATTTGTCATACAAACCACTGGACTGTTGTGCTTTAATCTGAACTGACATCTAAGCACCACACAGCAGCTCACTCCCCTGCAGTGGGGTGAGAGAGACAATTGGAAGGACAAAAGTGAGAAAACTCATGGGTTGAGATAAAAAACAATTTAGTAATAAAAAAGCAATAGTAGTAGTTATAATAATAATAATAGTAAGAATTGGCAAGGAAAAAAATAACAGAGAAAGAAAAATAAAAGCAAAGAAACACAAGTGGTGTAGATGACAACAATTGCTCACCACCACCAATTTGATACGCAGATAGTCTGTGAGCAGCAGCACCCCTGCCAACTTCCCGTGCAGTTTTATTGCTGAGCATGTCCTATGGTATTGGATATCCCTTTGGTCAGTTGGGGTCAGCTGTCCCAGCTGTGTCCCCTCCCAACTTCTTCTACACCTCCAACCTACATGCTACCAGGTTGATGTGAGAAGTAGAAAAGGCCTTGACACTGTGTAAGCACTGCTCAGCAGTAACTAAAACATCAGTGTGTTACCAAACTATTTTCAACACAAATCCAAAACATAGCCCCATACAAACTACTATGAAGGAATGTAACCCTATCCAAAACCAGTACAAAACCAGCAGAAGATTTAAAAAAAAAAAAATTCCATATGTCAGCAGTTTTGTTCATCAGTCATATCAGAGTTGATCTTTGTGAAACTTGTAGTCTAAATCACATTTTGAGCTGAATCCCCCACCCTTCTTCATGACACAAGCATAACAGTTTCGGCAGAAAAAATGCCTATAGAGAATATTATAGGTTAGACAAGAAATACTTTTCTACAGCACTGACATGAGAATAAAATATTGATAAATTTCCTCTAGATATCTCTCATAGCTCCTCTTGCATAAATCACTGTAGAAACTTAGAAGTATCTTCATCAGAGCAACCAAAGGTAGATAAAATGTCACATGTAAGTGCATTTATATCCTGTATCACTTCACTTTCATTCTACTTATTTGTTCAGTACCTATATACCTCAGTGAACGTAATTCAGATATGAGTTTTCACAGTGAAAAGTCAGTAACAAAGAAAAATCACAACTGATTACGTCTAGACATTTTTGTCACATACTTAATTAAATTCCCGTGTACAATACGGTCTATTACTTGTCATAGGAGTGTTTGGGAGCTTATTTGATGAAAAAAGGCACTGTTTGTAAGCATGAATGTTTCATGACATTCTGCTTTATTCAGACCCAGTCAAATATGATTCTGTGAGAATAAAACTGTTCTAAATATAACTCTGGATTTTTGCCAGCAAAAAACCCCATCTGTAGAGTAAAAACCTTTTCCAAGATCTGTATTAAAAATATAATATAATACTGATGAAATAAATAAAAATAATAATGCTTTAATATTAGTAATCATGTGCCACATTCTATTTTCTTATTTTATTGGCCTTTTTTTCTGAATGTTTGTAGATTAGAGATAAAGATGACTTCTTTTTAATTTTAATTTCTCTCTAACTTTCCTGTCTCTTTATATTTAATTCCCTAATTCTGTTTGTCTTGAGCTTACTTTATTATTTTTCTTTCCCTCTCTCTTTCTTATTTCTATTCTTTAAGCTTTGCTATCCTCATTCTATTTTTTTAATTCATTTTTTTACTTTATGTAAATTATACCACCCCCACCCACTCCTGGTTTTTTTCTTCTGGATGAACACATTTCCTCTTATGCTTCCTTTTGTCCATAAATTCAAAACACGCAATTTAATTTCAACACCAAAGAACTGGAATGATCAAAAAGGCCCTGTGTGTTCTACTGTCTATACCAGGTATTATTTTACAGAAATACAAGTTAGAGCATCAGCTGGTAGGGTGGATAAATATCTGATAATGTTGGATGATTTTTCTCTTAACAAGCATTCTTCCTACTGTCTCTTTCTCTAGCTCAGTAAGAGCAACAAATGCTATTCCCCTTATTTCTCCCCTTTTTTCTCAATATGACATATGTGTTTTATTGCAAGGAGCAGACAACCTACATTCTAGTTTCTTTGTGCAATTGCAAAACTAATTTTGCTCATAGTTTTTGAACATTTGACTTGGCTCCTCTATCCTGGTTTACTTTTCTAGCCTGTTTAAGATTTTGTTTTCTATATTTGACATTCAAGACTTCCTGTTCAACTCTGTAACTAGAATTGTGCCACCTCTCTTTATCACCCCATCTTCCTTCCCTCCAAGGGGAGGGATGGTAGGATTAGAAGAACCAATGTCTTTTCTTAATTCACCCCTAAAAGGAGGATAGTATTAACTCCAGATACTCCTGCTCTGGCTGAAACTGAGCTGAGACAACAGGAGGGACTGGCAGCTCCCATCTGAAATGAAGCTTTCCTTCTTACCCTCTCCTCACCCTTCCTTCTCATCCAAAAATTATAAATAAATGAAGCCCTGTCACTCTGAAAAATGTCTACAGTTTCAGTGCTTGTCTTGTGCATCAATTGCAAGACCACACACAAATTTGTTGGAAATGTAAATTTGTTCAAGGCTTTGAAAACAGTCCTATGTAAGCGCTAAGTATGATTATGATGATTATTAGTGACCCTAAGTACGGTGTGATTTTTTTAAGGGCAGAACTAAGACTAATTTGACACCTCAAAGAGAAGTCAGCTCAGATTTGAAGCTCTGCTTTAACTAACTCAATTTCACACCTGCTCCCTTTGTCACTCCATATGTTTGTCATCAATGAAAAATCCTTTCCACACGAGCATTTGCAGTGGGAATGATTATGACACATTTCGTTATCTTCAGTAAATTGGATGGTTCAGTCCTTGAACTGCTGAATACCCCGCACAGGTCTTGTTCGCATTGCAGACTTCACGCATTTACAGCATAATTGAGCTGAACTCGTCATATAGAGCTTGTGCTTCTAACTTGCTGCAGAGACGAATCTTTTCAGATGTAGCTCAGAGCATGCAGGGATTATTTTTTTCCCAAAACTGAAAAAAAACCCCAAGATAAAAAATTTCACATTTTGATACCATCTAAAATCAGTGGAATTGAATAATTTGAGTAAGTAATCAATACGAGCCCTTATTTATTTGTGATTTCTTAAATATTAAAATTTGTGTAATAACAAAATTGTGTAAAGATACACATTGATTTATTGTTTTTATCGAAAAGATTCTCTTCACTGAATGAGTCCATGTGCCAATCACATCCTGGGCTGCATCAAAAGAAATGTTGCCAGCAGGTCCAGAGAAGGGATTTTCCCACTTTACACAGCTCTGGTGAGACCTCACCTGGAGTACTGTGTGCAGGTC